>JBAKBP010033350.1:0-21972 GCA_037953745.1 Lithodes maja
TCTTAAAATTGAAAAAAAATGGGGCTGAAGGTGTTAAAATTGCCAAACTAATGGGCCGAACGTCATATAATCTCAAAATGAATGGCGCTTAACCCTCTCCGACATATGACGCGATTTTGAGCCTATTGGGAATACCTTAAAGCCTTTGTTACCATCAGGGGTATTTGAGTGGACAGAAAACTAATTTTGGAGAGGTAATTATAAGAGTGAGAGAATTCTATTTCTTATTGCTAATCTGGCAACCTCTGCGTCATATGTGCGTGGAAGGGTTAACACAAGGGAGAAAACCGACCCATCTCCCCTAAATGTGTGTCGTATAACAATTGTCTAACATTAAAGGCTGGTAAAATGTGCACACAAATTAATGTGCAGTACAATCTTGTTTCTCCCATTACTGTCGACAACATATATATTTTTTAACATTATAGCAGGTGAATTAATTTTTAGCATACTTCCTTTCTCCCACCCAAGGTTTTGTCGTGTACAGGAATTATATAGCTGTGTTGTACAGTACATTTATAAAATTAATAATACCAGACGACCAACACCACCAGCTGTTGCTCCACCACTGTTTCAACAATGTATAAACATGATAGTCTGCACTATATACATTACAGAAACGAGAGAGAGAGAGAGAGAGAGAGAGAGAGAGAGAGAGAGAGAGAGAGAGAGAGAGAGAGAGAGAGAGAGAGAGCAAGCATAAACTAATTGTTTATGCACACAACAAAATTAAATGAACAGAGTGCAAATCGATTTTGTTTTAAGAGACAATAAATAGAGAAGGGGGGAAATGTTAACCAACAAGGTCCGTGTGCCTAAAGGCATCCTTCATTCATAAAATGTTTATAACAATTGGACTTACACTTTTGTAGGTTGTAAATCTGTGGAAAGCAACTCCAAGGAAGTGAATTCCAGGTACGGTAGTAGTAATTTTTGGGATAATTTAATTTTGGTAAGCCAAAGTTCTGCATTGTGTAAGAGAGAGAGTGTGAATTCATGGGCATTTCCAGCTCCCCTATTTCTGCGGGAAAAGATACGGAGATGTGGTAAAATTGAGGCAAATTCCTCAGAACATTTACCGCGAAAATATCTGTAGAGTAATGCAAGGGATGCGACTATATACAGTATATACATATCTCTCTCTCTCTCTCTCTCTCTCTCTCTCTCTCTCTCTCTCTCTCTCTCTCTCTCTCTCTCTAAAGTACCAGCAGCTGATCAAGTCGTTTAAGGAGAAGTCATCAAGGATCATCGTCTCAGGAATCGTCCCCCGGCTCGGTGTAGAGAGCCGATTTTACAACATAGCCACCAGCACAAATCGTTGTCTAGCAATCCTCTGCAGGAAGGAGAACGTGGGATTCGTCGACACCTGGGACAATTTCTACTACGATGACTATTTGTTTTCGGACGATGGAGTTCATCTGAACCAGGTGGGAGCAGCACGTTTTGGGCGTCTTCTCAACGATGCGGTGAAGGATTTTCGGAGAAGAAATCGACTCAGCACAGGACAACCAGGAAGGAGGACCGAAGACAGCGAGGACGGCAATCTACAAAGGAATTAAATACTAATCCGTCAAGAACCGCGAATTTGGATAAAGCTCCACCAACACGACCCAAATTCAAAACCGTCAGGGATAACGACCGAGGACCGAGGACAGCCATGAATGTAAATGTAGATCCGACCAGAACCAAAAATTCGATGAAAGAACGATCTGCGAGTTCTAAAACCGCAACTTTAAAGGTTTTCTATGCAAACGCTCGTAGCATACGCAATAAATTTTCAGATTTAGAGGAACTAGTGTTTACAGAAAATTATGATGTGATTGGCATAACAGAATCTTGGCTCAATACACAAGATAGAGACTTTTTAGCAGAGTATTCACTTCCGGGTTATGTAATGTTTGAGAACAGCCGAATAAATAAAAATGGAGGTGGCGTTTTATTTTATATCAAAGAAAGTCTTAACCCGACCCTCGTGTCAAAACCTCAAATTGTGAACGTCGACACATCTTTTGTGCTAATAAAGAATAATAAAGGTACAAAAATAATACTTGCGTTAATATACAGACCTCCAGCTCAATCAGTGCAAACTGACCGAGAAATTTACGAACAAATTGCAGATGTAAGTAACTCACAAGATACCGTAATTTTTGGCGACTTTAATTTACCTGTGACCAAGTGGGGCGATACTCTTACTTCACACTCCGGACATGACTTGTATACGAACTTGCAAGAGAGTTCGCTTTATCAATTTGTTCGAATGCCGACCCGTGGTAATAACGTTCTTGACATTGTACTTGCAACAAAAGAATTGATAGAGAATTTGAATGTTGGTGATGAATTCAGTAACAGCGACCATCGTACGATAACTTTCACTTTAAAGTTTACTAGTAACGAACCAAATAGTAGCATCGAAAAAGTCCCTAATTTCAAGAAAGCAAACTTCCATAAACTTAGAGCTATGTTTAAAGAAACTGACTTGAGCTTTTTAATTAACAATAACGACATAAATACATCTTGGAAGTTATTCGAAACCACTTACCTAAAAGCAGTGCAAGACTGCATACCATCGAAAATACGGCGTCCAGGCCATAATAATAAGCCCAAATGGTGGAATAAAGATATTTCAAACTGCCTGCTTGCTAAAAAATTTGCTAATGATAGATTAAAATCCTCACAAAATGACGAAGAAAGGGTGAAATTTGTAGAGCTACGACGCAAAGCCAAAAAGTTAATTAAGCAAAGTAAAAAGACCTTAGAGTTACATATTGCGAATCAAAGTAAAACAAACCCGAAAGAATTCTATAGTTATATCAGAAAGAAAAAAGTAGTTACTTCAACTGTTGGACCGTTAGTCGATGAAAAAGGAGAATACACCAAAGACGAAGTAAAAATGAGTAATGCCCTCAATACCTTCTTTGCATCAGTTTTTACAACAGAAGACCTCAGTGATATCCCTACACCATCGCCGATTCAGATTGATAATTCAGATATTCTAAGCAATATCACCGTTACAGAGAGAGAAGTATTGAATTGTTTAGATAAACTCAAGGTAAATAAAACGCCAGGACCTGATACAATCTCGCCTAGAGTTCTAAAGGAAGCTAAGAATGAGCTCTCCAAACCACTGACATTACTATTCAATAAATCCTTGCAGTCTGGAACTATGCCTGATCAGTGGAAGCTAGCCAACGTAACACCGATATTCAAAAAATGCAGCAAATCCCTACCCCGTAACTATCGTCCAATTAGCTTAACCTCAGTTGTATGTAAAATGCTAGAGAACGGTCATACGAGACAGACTCGTAAATCACTTAGAGGAAAATAACATACTTAAAGATACTCAACACGGCTTTCGTAAAAAACGTTCCTGTTTAACAAACCTCTTAGACTTCTTCCACGATATCCTCAACCTCTACGATGAGAGTAAAGCTGTAGATATTATATACCTTGATTTTCAAAAGGCCTTTGACAAAGTTCCCCACAAACGTTTACTGCTAAAACTAAAAGCGCATGGAATACAAGACGGTGTGTTGAAATGGATAGAAAATTGGCTCAGCAACAGAAAGCAAAGGGTAGTCATAAACGGTAAGGCATCTAAATGGACCAATGTAAGTAGCGGGGGTACCCCAGGGATCGGTACTAGGACCAATTCTCTTTCTAATTTACATCAACGACATAGATGAGGGTCTTACCTGCACAATCTCAAAATTTGCTGACGATACAAAAATTGCAAATAGCGTACTCTCAAAAGAACAAGTTGACGATATGCAACACAATCTAGATAAATTGTCATGTTGGGCCCAAATTTGGCAAATGAGTTTCAATGCGGATAAATGTAAAGTACTACATGTCGGATACCTAAATGAGAAAGCAAACTATTCTATGAATGGCACTCAGCTTAAGAATGTAAACAGAGAAACTGATCTGGGAGTAACAATATCGAGTAACCTAAAACCGAGTCAACAATGTTCAGAAGTTGTTAAGAAGGCAAACAAAATAATTGGCTTTATAGGTAGGTCATTTGAGCATAAATCCAAAGAAGTTATCCTAACCCTTTACAATTCCTTAGTCCGCCCTCTTCTGGAATACTGCGTTCAATCCTGGTGCCCTTATTACCAAAAAGATATAAACAAGCTAGAACGAGTTCAACGTAGAGTTACCAAAATGATACCTAGCCTAAAGAACAAACCATACGAAGAGCGTCTTAGAGAATTAAATCTATTTCCTTTAACCCAGCGCAGATTAAGAGGCGACTTAATTCAAGTGTTCAAAATCATCAAAGGCATCGACAATATGAACTGTAGTAAGTACTTCACTATCAACCAATCTAATTACACGCAGGGGAAACGGTTGCAAAATTATTGGTAAATCTTTTAACTCGCACGAATCTAAGAATTTCTTCTTCAATCGAGTTGTCAACTTGTGGAATGGGCTTCCCCGAGACGTTATAGACTGCAGCACCGTTGATTCATTTAAATTCCGCCTAGACAAATATCTCGCATCAAACCCGCGACTGACTGCGTTTGTAAATGAATAACTTTATCCTCCCCTCAGTTACTAACCCATATGTCCCCTACTAACTTCCTAGTCCTGCCACGTTAGTGGCAGTTCCCTTTCCAATGTTCCCTTACCCACTCTAAACCACTGTTTGGACACTTGATCCTCAGTGTTTTGGAGGACAAGCAGCCTAGAAGGGTCACTAGATCTGTTGTTGCTTGATTTCCTTTGTACTCCTTTGTACCCTACCAACCCTCCTGCCACCAGTAGTGTTTGATTGTTGGTAGAGCCACCACTGATGTCAACAATCCAACCCTCCTGCCACCAGTAGTGTTTGATTGTTGGTAGAGCCACCACTGATGTCAACAATCCAACCCTCCTGCCACCAGTAGTGTTTGATTGTTGGTAGAGCCACCACTGATGGCAACAATCCAACCCTCCTGCCACCAGTAGTGTTTGATTGTTGGTTGAGCCACCACTGATGTCAACAATCCAACCCTCCTGCCACCAGTAGTGTTTGATTGTTGGTAGAGCCACCACTGATGTCAACAATCCAACCCTCCTGCCACCAGTAGTGTTTGATTGTTGGTAGAGCCACCACTGATGTCAACAATCCAACCCTCCTGCCACCAGTAGTGTTTGATTGTTGGTAGAGCCACCACTGATGTCAACAATCCAACCCTCCTGCCACCAGTAGTGTTTGATTGTTGGTAGAGCCACCACTGTTGTCACCCTACCAACCCTCCTGCCACCAGTAGTGTTTGATTGTTGGTAGAGCCACCACTGATGTCAACAAGCCAACCCTCCTGCCACCAGTAGTGTTTGATTGTTGGTAGAGCCACCACTGATGTCAACAATCCAACCCTCCTGCCACCAGTAGTGTTTGATTGTTGGTAGAGCCACCACTGTTGTCACCCTACCAACCCTCCTGCCACCAGTAGTGTTTGATTGTTGGTAGAGCCACCACTGATGTCAACAATCCAACCATCCTGCCACCAGTAGTGTTTGATTGTTGGTAGAGCCACCACTGTTGTCACCCTACCAACCCTCCTGCCACCAGTAGTGTTTGATTGTTGGTAGAGCCACCACTGATGTCAACAAGCCAACCCTCCTGCCACCAGTAGTGTTTGATTGTTGGTAGAGCCACCACTGATGTCAACAAGCCAACCCTCCTGCCACCAGTAGTGTTTGATTGTTGGTAGAGCCACCACTGTTGTCACCCTACCAACCCAATTAAAATATCAGTGTAATGATAATTAATAATTAACCCCTTGAGGATTATGACGTGTTTTGACAATACATTCTGGCTAACATTAGACGATTTTATTCACATATACTACGCTACTATGTTCACATATACTACGCTAGGTTACGTAAGCCAGCTCTACTGTGATGAGTCGCGAGCTGGTGGAGCTTGTAATGTATATTTTACATGCCCATTGATGATGAGCTTTAGATGATTGAGGAAGCGGGTATACAGACAGACTACACGGAGACCCAGGCAATTATGTATTCCGTCTATACCTTGAAGAACTGTCAACGATCCTGCCACCATCAACCACCTTGTTCACCTGTCACCTTCACTCTGACGGTAGAGGTGCACAGAGCATAAAACATATACACACACTGCACATACCTTGCGATCCCTAACAAAGCAATACAATCGCCTTTACTGTCGGTTACCTGTCACTATCAAATAGAAATATTCAAAAATAATGTGTTATTTCTATTTGATAGTGACAGATAACCGACAGTAAAGGCGATAGTAGGGTTGGGTGATGGGTGATAACTACCTTGTTTGATGGAGGAGCAATAATGGTTTGGTGGTTTCACAGGTACGCCACGGTAACTTTGTCCGTTTCCTCATCATTCAGGTGTGACTTTAACCTCATGACACAGGGACAAGTGGCTTAATTATACACTTTTGGTAATGCACTATATTGACGAAAATTAGGGATGTGAAAAAAGTTGTTTCAAAATATCATACTAATCAAACTGTTTGTTAATAAGTTATTCCCGAAAAACGATGTAACACGGCCTCTGAAACCCATAGTAGCAACCTCGGACAACTCACTCACTCTTAAACACCACCTATTGAGCTTAACACTCATAAGGCACTACTTCCATAGAACATTTTGAATATGAACAACGCTAATGTACTATCAACGACAAAAGTTCGTTCCCCCAACCTGCCACTGTGTGAATCCGATTCACTTGGGGGTACACAAACGAAGCATGGTAATATACAGATAATGAACATTTGTTGGCAACAAGATAATTTTTTAATAGCGTAATACAAAAATAAGTTATGCATAATAATTAGGGTGGATCGTTTTAACACTTTTTTTGAAATTCAAAATCCAATGGTGCTCAAAAGTGGTGTATCCATGAGATAAAAATTACAGTGAAATATTACATTTCTGAAACAATATCTTCTGCCTCCCCAACGAGTTCAAATTTTTTTGAAATTCAAGAAAAATATGGTATTTCTTTATTTTTTAAGTATTACAAGCCGGATATATATCATATAGCAATAGTTATAAATATCTTCTAATTTGCTTCCTAAACACACAGAAAAAAATAGCTTTCTATTAAATAATATCTTCTGCCTCCCCAAAGTAGTAGTTTGTAATCAAATATTCATAAAATTATGCATTTTTCGACAATATTCGTATTATTCACAAAAGTGACAAAGATGCTTCTAATAGTTAAAAATATAATGTATGGAAGCATGAATGACTGTATATAATGTCTCAGTGTTGTAGCCTAAATTTGTCTGCCTCCCCAGTTAGGCTTCATGTTCTGACATGTCACTACATGATTATTTCCTCTGGTGTTTCAGTCAGTCTTTATTCATCAGTTATTGAGGTAGCACCACACAAGATTGCTCCCTACCTCTGATTGGATTGAATACTTGAGAAAGGATGACCTCCCACGAGACAAGACTTGCAAGTATATGTCCCATCTTTGGAACACCAGAGGATTTAAGTATGAACTGTCTTCCTACATATAATGATGTAATGAGATACTATCTATATGAAGGGCAAAATCAGAAGACTTCTAAAAAGGAACCAACATTTTCTGAGATAAGTGTCTCTGTCATTTCAAAGGTGAAGACTGTGTGGCAGCGAGCTTCTATTCCATATGTGTCTGATGAGCACATTATGCAAATGTTGAAGACCTATCACATCAAATACAAAATATTACAAAAGCCAGGAAAAGAAAGGAAGGACATTCAGAGTTACCAAGAGAAAGTTCAAGCTTTTCAAAAAGATGCTCAGGCCAGATTATTTGATATTGCTGCTTGCAAATGTAAGGACTTCAAGAATTGCAACAAGGAGAGAAGAGTGCAACAAATGGAGCAAGATTTTTTATTGGATCGGAGAACAAAGAGAAACATGGCAATTGGATCCATGGATGCTACCACAACTAAAAAAAATGTAAAACGGTTGAGTGGAAAACAAACAACACCTGGTCCAAGTTCAAGCAATGATTTCTGTGAAATTGAATTGTATTGCAGCACAAGTTCAGCAAGTGAAGGCAGTGAAGATGATTTTGCTCTACAAATTCCTGCTAGAGCAAAACGGGAACTGAAAGGAAAAAGCAAGAAAAGAAGTCTGCGATCTCTCGCTATTGCATGTGATCGTGGTGTACTATCTGACAGAGCAGCTGCTTCTGTGGCAAGTACTGTTCTAGATGATCTTGGCATGATAGATGAGACAGGAGTCATTGACAGAAATAAAATCAGAAGAGCTCGTACAACAGCAAGAACTGAAATTCAGACTCAAGAAAAAGTAACTCAACCACCCATTAGCATCTACTTTGATGGCCGTAAAGATAAAACACTAAAAACTGAAGGAGAAGGAAGAACTCAACGTAAAAGGACGGTTAACGAAGAACACATCACTATTTTGCAAGAGCCTTCTTCAAAGTTCTTAGGGCACGTCAGCCCGTCCTCAGGAACGGCCGGAAGTATCTGCACTGAAATATTGGATTTCCTGCATTCAAACTTTGTTGACACCTCACAGATTAAGGCAATAGGATGTGATGGAACTGCAGTAAATACAGGAAAAAAGGGCGGTGTGGTCGTCTTGATGGAGAGAGAACTGAAAAGACCACTGCAGTGGGTCATTTGCCTCCTTCACATGAATGAACTACCTTTATGACATTTGATCATTGAATTAGATGGGCCAACTACTGGACCTAGAGGATTCACAGGACCAATTGGAAAGCTGCTTTTAAACTGTGAAACATTTCCTGTTGTGAAATTTAAAACTGTTGAAGCAGAAGACATTCAGAATGATTCTGCAGATTTGAGTACAGATCAGAGATACTTGCTGGATATTTACAATGCTGTGTCTAGAGGTTACTGCAATGAGTCACTGGCTCAACGAAGTCCAGGGAAATTAGCTCATTCGAGGTGGTTAACAACAGGAAACAGGGTTCTCAGACTGTATGTTGCAACAGAGGAACCATCAGAGACTCTTGAAAAGATCACACATTTCATTATGAAAGTTTACGCACCGATGTGGTCCAAGATCAAGAACAAATCTTCTCTCAAGTTTGCAGCGAAACACCTTTATGAGACCATTTCTTGTGCTAAGGCTCTCCCTCCTGATGTGTTTGAGATTGTCAAACCAGTAATTCAAAGGAACGCATATTGTGCTCATCCTGAAAATATTTTGATAAGCATGATCTTTGATGACCAAAAACACATCAGGGAGTTAGGCTGGCGAAGGATCTCAAATGCAAGGAAACAATCACAAGACAGGAGCAGATCATTCAAAATTCCTCGATTGAACTTTGATGCTGGAACTTACCACCACATGATAAACTGGTTTGACAGCAATGTGCAAGTAACAGAACCACCTCTCACTAAAGATTTGCCAACGGATGACATTAACAACATGGTGAAAAGTGGTATATTTCCTGATGACATAATTCCGGAGGCTGACATTCCTTGTCATACCCAGGCTGTGGAACGTCACATCAAGCTGGTGACAGAAGCCTCTGCAGTAGTGGTCGGGGCACAGAAAAGAGATGGTTTCATTAGAACTACTCTTCAGTCACGCAAACAAATGCCAAAATTTGACACAAAAAATCACAATTTAAGTCCCTTTCTGATAAATAGATAAATCCCAGTAAGGTAGGGTGGATGGGCTGGGATAGGGTGGAACTAGAAGTACAGCCACCTCCACGTGGTGAGTTCTGGGTTATTTTGCTAGTAAGTTTCTAGCAAAACAAGCAAAGAGCTGTATGGAATTGATTGGAAAATACAAAGCATCCCTTGAATATTTCATCACGGTTATGTAAAAGCTTGAATTTTGCAAAAAAAAAGAAAAGACGATAATAGCTATTGGCAGAGAACGTTTGGGGAGGCAGAAGATATTAGGCTACAACACTGAGACATTATATACAGTCATTCATGCTTCCATACATTATATTTTTAACTATTAGAAGCATCTTTGTCACTTTTGTGAATAATACGAATATTGTTGAAAAAAGCATTATTTTATGAATATTTGATTACAAACTGCTACTTTGGGGAGGCAGAAGATATTATTTAATAGAAAGCTATTTTTTTCTGTGTGTTTAGGAAGCAAATTAGAAGATATTTATAACTATTGCTATATGATATATATCCGGCTTGTAATACTTAAAAAATAAAGTAAATACCATATTTTTTCTTGAATTTTACAATTTTTGAACTCGTTGGGGAGGCAGAAGATATTGTTTCAGAAATGTAATATTTCACTGTAATTTTTATCTCATGGATACACAACTTTTGAGCACTATTGGATTTTGAATTTCAAAAAAAGTGTAAAAATTATCCACCCTAAATTGCATATACGGCAAAGCACCACACAATTATATACGGTACGGTACTTTATACAAACTATCATAAACTATTTGCAGTAAGTAATGGTAGTCAGGTTGTCCACTACCCAACACACTGAGATACGCCCCCGTAAAAACCGTAATAGCCTTAGGATTGATTCCACCGGTGGGACGATCAAATGTAACAGGACACAGGAACACCACTGTTATGTCTGTTGGTAGAAGACAATATCACCATATTAGCATATCTTCCCAAGCTGAATACACACACACACACACACTTACTTTATGAAATGGTATGGTAAGGTAAGTTTGTTTCATGCCCAAAATAATATTTTGTAGTGCTCTCCAGGATTGTTCACTAGAAGTATATATATTCCATTAACTAATTCTAGGAATCAGGGGGTTGGGTTGAAATGGCCTCTATTTAGTATTATCACACACTTCCTGAATTTAGCTTTTTATTACGGAAAGCATATTCCGGGCTCAGTAAATCCAGTGTGTGTACGTACAGGCGTTGGAATAAGTTCTTTATCACACCATCATTTTCATTAAAAAACAAAAAAACACAAAAAACAAAATGAATGGTTTATTCAAATTTAGAAAACACTTTCCTTTACATATTTATACAAACTGCTGAACGAATTACCTATTAAGTACTATTTATAAACTGTTCCTGCAAAACTGTCTTGGTAGTATAATGGTCAGAGTGTTTAATAATCTGTATGTGGTATCCCTGGGTCGAATCCCGGGAGGATCATATGTTTTCATTAATATCGTTGGGAGGTGTTTGGTGTTGATAATGAGATAAATTAAATAGATAATAATGTAATGTTTGCATAATTAGAATCACAGGGAGGTAAACAACTTATTCTAACGACTGTATATATATACTGTACAGTTTACCATACACAAACTAGGAATTAATGTGCTTATTTACTCAAAACAGTTGTGTACCCTTTCACTATAAGATGTCTTTCCTAAGGTAAATGTAATCGCTAAAAGAAAAACAAAATAGGAAAAGTGGGGATTGGGCCTGAGTAAATAGATAGATAGATAGATAAATAAACAATTTAAAAGGCGGCATCGAATTGAAGATGTGAATTATATACCAAATGAGTAAGATTTGTGCCGTGACGTAACCAAGGCTTATAGTATTTATAGTATCACACAAGTTGAGGCTAACTATATTAGTCTGGCCTTTATAACGAGTTAACTAAACTTTGGACTTTGTGTCTCACACCGGCGAGTCGGGTTAACTTAAGGGGGTACTACTCGCTTTTTATGGACCCCCTTCTCCCTCATGTTTAGCATGTTAGTTTGAGGTTTTAAGACGTTCGTTCAGTTAGGTTGGCGATTTTAATATACTGTATGTTGGCTCATTTTTTGTCAATATTAAAACCTTTCGTTCCAATTAGGTGTCGATTTTTTCCTGGCGAGTGATAGCGAGTCTCTAATTTTAGAAAGAACCGGCCTTTGGCCGGGAAAATTTTCTACCGAAAAAATGTACAACTTTATCTTGAAAGGGGGTCTAGGGGGTGTTTTTATAAGCTTGATGGAGGTCTAACGAGGAAACTCAAAAATTAATAAATAAATAATGATATAGACCTAAAACCAAGCACTACCCCCTTAATTAACAAGGAGGAGGATACAACAAAGTAAGTTTGAAGTGGCGGACAACTTACAGGGAAGTTCAACAACCTAACTTCAGGTTGCTGCCTCCAAACATGCTATGTTGCATTTATAGAAAATCACAGTTGTATATCTATTTATACCGTTTCCGCGTGCTTTAGAATTATTGGTTGTGAAAAGTGTATTCGTATCAACATTGTCGAATCCCTTTAATATATTTTGAAACACTCGATTAGTTGACATTCCATCTTCGTTTTTTGTTTAGTGAAAACAAAATTATTCTCTTTAGCCTTTCACAATATTGTGTATTTATCAGTAATGGAATTAGCTTTGTCGCTGTATATTGTCGCTTTGTCGAGAGAGAGAGAGAGAGAGAGAGAGAGAGAGAGAGAGAGAGAGAGAGAGAGAGAGAGCTAGAGCTAGCTAGCTAGCTAAAGCTAAAAACTATGGTAGATTACTTCAACTACTGCCGTGTTCCCCCCCGTACAGCAGGCCAAATTAATGGGTCACCAGGTAATATACTTCACCATAACCAAGAGGAAGGTGTCTGGTTTCTCTCCCGGGGCCACGACAAGTAACAAATGCAAAAGGATAAGAATGACCCCTTTAGGATTTTGATGCGTTTGGACAGTTTATTCCGGCTATTAGTATACAATTTTATTGCTATTAGGAAATATTTATGGAAGTCAAAGGGTTAATTGAGATAGTATTCACCCCTTTGATGCCCATAGATCCTTCCTAAGCAGTATAAAATCGTGTATTGTTAGCCTGAAGAAACTAGGCTAGTAATAACGCCGTGAGGCCGAGTTATACAAATGTTTTTTGGGGTATCTTTCTTCTGGTAAGATCGCTGGGTACAATTGTATTGGTATCAACAACCATAGTGGACTTATCTCATGTTATATAGTTGCTACCCTGGAGTTGCCATAACACTCCTGCAATACCCCCTCAAAGACGCCTGCACACCTCGTCCTCTGCATTACGGTTACGCCATTAATGTCACTCAAGCTAAAACAAGGTGATTACACTGTATACATAAAGATAATACCTTTTATAATCAAAGCCTTACCAACATAATCAAATATCCCTTTAACTCCCCCAAACTGTACTTGTCTGTTGATAATATCTTCATTCCCAGTCTTGTTATGCTTCCACATATCACCATTGTTCACCGTCTCTGTAACGATAATAAGTATGGTAATGAGAGAAAATTGAGTTTTGGGGGATACTAAATCAAATAAAGCCACACTCCGGTGCTTCGGAACAGACTGAATCAGTGACTGAGCCCCACCCTTACGTGTAGGCATATAATTATTTATCCAGTATCTATAGTTGGTCAAACTAATAATTATATGTAAAATATACGCAACTAATTGCTTACATTCTTTGTTCGACATCGGATTTAGCAACACCCTTTCGAAACGTTTAGGAATATGGCTACATGAGTAAATCAGTATGGGCGAGACACCATACATAAAACACTGAACTATAGACCTTACAGTATGTTGCTAAGGTGTTGTTGCTAATCCACCCTCGTCCCTTTCCCAACCCACGCACACCCCCTCCCCCAAAACTTTCTTCCTCACTTCACACCTCCACCCCTCTCCCATACAACATTTACATGCCCCTATTATGCCTTGCAGGCCTCTGTGCTTAGCTCAGTCCATACGTAAATATATCTGCATTATCCTTACCATATTTATGTTAAAGGAACTTCCATATAACTCTCATATCGTCAAATAAATAATATTGGTAAACAAAAATGAAAGGTAGCAACTCGCATCTACACCCCCGGATAACTTGACGGTGATTGGTTGAACTCTTCCTAGCAGTGTTGTCAACTGTAGCGTTTTGTATACAAGTTTTAAATAATATTGATTCAAAACTATTGGCTATATATTTAGCGACATGCTTTAGTGACATATCTTTAGGAATGTGTGCATATCCTGGGGAATAATTTATTTGCGGTATTTAGTTATACATTTGGGAGGTTCTCGATTATACCATGTTTTGTAAGATTTACTACTACTTAGCTATATCATAGACTACATATAACCTAGACACGAAAGCGTGACGTCACACGGTTATTTTGCCGCGCGTCCTAGAGATTTGGTGGCAGCACTGTTGTATGATCCAACAACCAAAGTACCTCAGTGGCTTGTCCTTATTATATATAGTCCTTGATATCTGCGCGCCTGCCAGATTCTTGGCCAGCTGACTTGCTGCAGTGTTACCAAAGTTAGGGGAATATCCGCAAAACGAGGGAGCAATAGATTAAAGAGGGAACGTATTTAAGAGTTAATTAAAGTTGGTAAAAACACTTGTAAATTATTTAGTATACATTTTGTATAAAAAGCAAGATGAAAACATTAAGTATACATATACACTATAAAAGATACTCATATATGATGCAAGCTGTACACCTTCAAGCAACACAACAACATTAAAATGTAATTTTGAATATATATTATTATGTTACATGTTATGTAGATGTTACTTTGTAAAGTAGCACTACAACTGGACATTTATACTTATGACATCTAGGGATATTTTGTCCCACCATTGACGTTGGCACTCCCGAATCTCACATCAACAATGGCGGGTGTTGGAGAAGTTTTGCTTGTGTACCTCCTCATAATGACGACAATTACACGATGACTGGCCTTTACAGTAGCCTCTACTTATGTCTATTTAACTATGTCATGTCTGCAGAGTCTCTGGATAACGTTCAATTGATTATTAATAGCGTTATTAGTACAAGGTAGGGATTATTACGAATTAATGGGGACCAAGGATAGTCAATATAATGTCTTTGGGGACCCTCCCCCCCCCCCCCCCATTGTCCTTTGCGATCGTGCTGCCATCTCTCGAACGGCCGGCTCCCTATTTACAGATTTGTGGCGTCTTCTTTCGTCTCTAGGTAATATGTACTCTATGAGCTATATCATGGAGACTTTTGAGAACTAATCTAGCAACACTAATCTAGCGTTTTAGATTTGGTAACACTACTTCCCGCCTCCAATGATCAAGCGATCAGCTGATACCCAGACTCCAGTGACCACTGACCAGTCGCGTGTTAGTTTTTGTTGAGTGTGTGCGTGTTTAATCCTCTGGTTATCAAACCTTTGTTATAAATGTACATACATAAAGTGGAAACCTAGTGATTCTCGGGATTGTAGACAGTGTACCGGCATTCGACGTACTCATCATGTACTGTGATTTTGGGATAGTTTATGGAATTAGTAGACTTGCTGCTGTATTGAAAAAAACAGACAGCCAAGTTAGACATGCTTTAGAATAGAGTGTTGGAAGGCTTTCGTGACATGAAGGCGATTGAAAAGAACATTAGACTGTTAAACAGGACATTAAGGCGAACGGAAAGATTAATAGACAAAATAAAAATGGCCGATTCGGTGGTGTATCATATTTTGACGTTCCCTACTCCTTCCCTGTCCAACTTCCGTGCTTCAGGGTAAGTGTTTGTCTTGGTTAATTCTGTAGCCTAAAACTGTTGTACATGATGGTACGGTACACTCGAATACCATAGTCTGTAGCCCACTCCTAAGAATTCGTGGACCCACTATGTCTTTCATAATGCAAATATAACTATTTGGATTGCTTTGTGGATAGAACTTGCTTTTCAATAAATGTATAAAATAGTGTTGTAGTTGATGTATAGAAAGTTATACCGGTATTCATTATTTCATTACTTCCATAATTGAAATCGGTTTAATCCACGAATATTTATGAGTGGGCTAGAGACTAAGGCATCCGAGTGTACCGACCGCAGTCTGGAATAATACATGAAGGTAAGGATTCCAGGTTTAAGGCTGGATAAACCTCAGTTTGTCTTGAATGCCGCGTCCGGGCATGATAGGTTCTGTACTATAGAACCTATAGGTTCTATAGGGTGCCGGTGCTGGTATACAAGATTGTATTAACCCGAGATTTGTACCGTATTTTGTTTTATTTTCCTGTTATTTTGTTTAGTTTCCTCCCAAGACCGTCGTCACGCTAAGAAAAATAAAATAATTTTCATAAAATCATATAAATATAGCTGAAATCAAATTATAAAGAAGTCGCCATTGATAAAAGGGTTACAAGGAATGTGTCTTAGTAAATTTTTTATTGTGTCACATTTGTCCAATAAATGCTTTACTACCTTTCACTGCAGGTTATTATACAGTACATGTAGTAATCAGTTTATGTATCCAAAGTATTTCATGTTTACATTTTCATATTCGAGTACCTGATCTCCATTAGTGAAATCATTTTTATTAGTAGATTTTTGTTGCTGCAGTGTCATACAGTTTAGTTTTGAGATTGTTTAGTTTTTATTTTGAGAGGATATAATTGGTGTACCGGTTATTGTACTCTAGGATGCCATAGTCTCTAGCCCACTCATAAATATTCGTCGACATCACCTATTTTTAATTTTGGAAGTATATCTCTGGAAACGAATTTATGAATGAAATTTTCTATACATCAGCTAGAAAACTCTATATGCTATTTATTGAAAAACAAGTTTTATCCACTATTCAATCCAGATAAATATAATTGCATAAAAAACATAGGGGTTCACGAATTATATATATATATATATATATATACCGGTATATATATATATATATATATATATATATATATATATATATATATATATATATATACCGGTATATATATATATATATATTGCATGAAACTTAAAACCATTGCATCGTACTCTGAAATTCGCCAGTGCCGCGAATACTTGAAAACCCACAACGGCGAAATATCTGAAATGGAATTCAAGATGAGCCGAAATGGTTGTACCTTTGCAAACACTATTTTTGGTATGTGGATATCCTTTTCATGTGTTCTGCCATCATGTTTAAAGATTGATATTTATTATCTTTATATTTAAAATCTTCCTATTATAATTTGTATTATTATTAGTAGTAGTATTTTATTTTGTTTTTATTGTTATTATTATAATTATAATAATAATTATTATTATTAATGTTACTTTAACCTTATGACTTGCTGCTCTGAATATAAAATGTGTATGTTCAATATAGAACACCAAGGCTCGCTTGCAGCAAAACTGGCATACATAATTAATGTTCCAGTTAGTTTCCTGTGAGTTTGCCATATATTCGGGGAATGACAATAATTGTTTTATGTAACTATACAAAAATGTTATATTATTAATAATTTTGCATACATTTGTGATATACATGTATCGTATTTAATACCTGTATGTGTTACGATTTCTGAATTAATACCACCCTATTGAAACATTTTACAATGGGCTCGACCCTACAATATGTTACAGCTTTTACTTACAGACGATACATAATTTTTGTAGTAAAATGTTCAAGTTAGATCCCATGTGTACAAACCAATTTCTGGTAGTATACATGCTATTCTACTATTTTATGTATTGCAAGTTCGATTACAAATAACCTTTATTCAATTGTAGACGATGATATGAAGGGAAATACTAAAGGACGTGTGGTGGAGATGTGTTGTTGGTGGTGGAGATGTTTTGTTTGGTGGTGGAGATGGTAGTGTTGGTGGAGGTTATGTGATAGTGGTGGAGATGGGGGTGGTGGTGGTGGAGATGTGTTGTTCGTGGTGGAGATTGGGGTATTGGTGGAGGTTATGGGATAGTGGTGGAGATGGGGTGGTAAAGTAATGGTGAAGGCACTGGTGGAGGACAGAGATGGTAGTGTTGGTGGTGGAGATGGGGCTGTTGTTTGTGGTTATGAGATAGTGGTGGATATGGGGTGGTAAAGTAATGATGAAGGCAGTGGTGGAGGACAGAGATGCCAGTGTTGGTAGGGGTTATGGGATGGTGGTGGAGATGGGGGTGTTGCTTGTGGTGGAGATTGGGTGGTAAAGTAATGGTGGATGCAGTGGTGGAGGACACAGATGGGGGTGTTGGTGGTGGTGGAGATGGGCTGGTAAAGTAATGGTGGAGGCAGTGGTGGAGGAAAAAGATGGGGGTGTTGGTGGTGGTGGAGATGGGCTGGTAAAGTAATGGTGGAGGAAAAAGATGGGGGTGTTGGTGGTGGTGGAGATGGGCTGGTAAAGTAATGGTGGAGGACAAAGATGGAGGTGTTGGTGGTGGTGGAGATGGGCTGGTAAAGTAATGGTGGAGGCAGTGGTGGAGGATAGAGATGGATGGAGGGATCAATGAAGCCACATTTCTGGCAGATCGGACTTTAACTAAGTTTCTCCTCATTGACTATGCATGAAATCGAGACAAAACAAGTGATAGAAATAAAATGTGAAAGAAGGTAGGAATTGTAGACATATGAAACAGCTACATGTGTTGTGGATGTTTGGCTGATTATAATGTTCTTGCGAATAAATTAGTATTTTGAATATATGTACTTACATAGGAGTACAATGGAAATCAATCAATAACATATATTGGGCCTTACGAGGCTGCTTGTATCTAACCTACCTATTCAATGTGAAATAATTATTTTGGGAGGCTATACATTTGTAAAAAACAGTAAATTGGGGGTTAAAGGCGAGATAATTGTCAACCTGGTTTTTGAACGATAAAACAGTACAACATTCAGTAACATTTCTAAGCATCCCAAGATGAAAGAAAGTTGCGTTTAAATTACACGTGGGTAAAGCCATCCATTGTAGATGATGATATAGAATAAGCCATACACACACACACACACACACACACACACACACACACACACACACACACATATTAGGTTAAATCCTTCCCTCTTCAGTTATTGTTTTCGGGATAAGTCCTATAAAAAAAAATTTTTTTTTAAATAGTATAACTCTTATTTGTATTGCATTGTTGCTTTCTCTACTTGATTATTTCCATATTTCTGTTTACGGTCCCTGGCATATTTCCGTCTGATGTAACTCTGCCTAGAACATGAACATTTTATAATTTGTTTTTCTTTTGGTTTGTAATTACCGCACTTAAACCAAATACATGTTTGAACAAATTATCCTGAGACCGACAGTAGCCAGTCCAAAATCCCTGATTGGCTGTAGATTTCCTGAATGGTATTAACATTTTCTGGCTCCTAAGATGCCGCTTAGTATTTATATATAAAATTCTCCCAATCACGTAATTGTCTCTCCAAAATTATGTTTCTGCCAATAAGCTCACTCGAAGACAACCACAGTGGTTGAAAAACTTAACTAAAGGTTTCTAAACTCCCTTGATGGTCACAAAGGCTTTTAAGTACCAGTATCTCTGGAAGGCGCAGGTACGTCTTCCCGTATAGAAAAGGGTTAAGGACACATAAATAGTAACAAACAAGGTGTACAATCTCAAAGTTCAATAAAGCTTTTTATAACAATTTCATCATTCCTTCATATCTGTCCTCCACCAAAACCTCTGTCTCTCAGTCCGCCAGGTCTGCTTTAAGGCTATTATCTGACTGCCTGCCAAGTAATTACTACCAGCACTACATTGTCTGCCTCTGTAATACTATACTGTCCTAGGTCAGTGTTACTAACAAGGCTCTCGCATACTACACTGGGCTCATTACATGTTGTTACCCTTTGTTAATGAAATGTTACAGCTAATCCATTCATAACAAAATATTGCAATGTAAAGCAAGCAACACATTTTTTTTTTTTTATCCTCGATCAGTAACCTGTTCGTTGAAGGGTAATGATTACTTTACCATGTGGAAAAAGGAGCATAGTATTTCAAGATTATTTTTTAACTAACCAATATGTGCTAATGCAACCCTAGTAACCTTATTTGGTAACTGGTGATGAGTCGCACTGGGTATATTGTTTCTGGGTGTCGTTGTTCGTTACCACTGTATTCTATTTATTTGTATTTCACTCCAACACCAAACACCTTCCAACGAAATTAATGAAAGCTTGTGATTCACCGGGATTCGAACCTGGGTTACCACACACATATTTTAAATATAAGACTGAACAAAGAGAAACTCCTTTTCCGTCACAGTCAGTCCATTGATGTAGATTTTATCACGCCGTGGTGGAGTGGGTAAAAGCATGGACTTTTGTTTTAACTGAACGATGGCTCGATCCTGTTGAAGGTAGAAACATTTAATCATGTAACTCGCGTATATTTGTGAGATATTCTGTATTATACAGTATATTCCGGTGTGTGTTATACAGTATATATATATATATATATATATATATATATATATATATATATATATCGGTATTGTGACGCACCCAGTGCGTGGCAACGTAACCTGATTGTACTCCTTGGTACTCCACTGTACCACCACGGTACCGCGCTGTACCATGCTGGCTGCTTATATTGAGTGTGACAACGTATAACTATGTTCTTTGTATCTCTGCAAAGGTCTCGTCATTTGCTAACCAGTGGTGGGTTTTGTTTTAAGCCATGTCGAGACCTTCCATTTAATATGTAGTATCAATAGAGAAGTTGATAGATGAGATGATAGGAATTCAGAGAGAGAGAGTGAGTTAGACTTCAGAGCGAGAGGGTAGCAATGGTTGCCAGACGTATGGACCGGTTGGCAGCCCTGCGCTTATAGCTAAGTGCGACAGGGTTGGTAGTACATTGCCGCCTGCATATGCTGCCTGGCTGCCCATGTTGTCGTACTGCACATTGCCTGGAGGCTCGCTGTGTGCTCTATGACCAGGTTGCCTAGAACCTTTGAGATTCTAACATCCCTTGCCCTCTCTCCCAATTTCTCACGGTTGCACTCTTTCTCTCTGACGACATTACTCTCATTTCATTCTTCTCTCTATTTAAATGCATACCCTTCCCTTGAGGTCCTAAAGGAGTTTCAGCACTCACCTCTCGTATTACTCTTAGGACAAGCATATATTTACATGTATTAGATTTAAGGGGTTAATGTGAACAGCGATCTTCTTGATGAGGATAGTTGGTGAACGTTCTACATGTTCACGAGTTATATGCCCAGCTCATCATCCAATTTGTGACTAGACTGGTGCCATGTGTAAGAGCCCGACCATGCCCAGGAGTTGTCTGTAGAGGGGCGAGGACTTAGCCTTGATTTGCCTACCGAGCCAGGAGCGAGTGCAGTACCAGAGACTACAGCTCGCTCGTAGTGCCGGTATAGTAGAGTAACGTAATTTATCTGTCCTTGTGTTCTCTACAGTCTTTTCCTGGGTTCTCGCTTTCGGTGCTGGGACTCGTTGTTCCTGTGGCTTGGCCTGCTAGCTAGAACACATGGGGATGATGAGTGGGATATATCTTTATTTTACTATGCATTGCAGCTCTCTTTAAGTTTATGTAACACTTTACAATACACATTACTCACACACAAGACAACACTATTAATACTTTCATGTATCAATTAACTGCACTGTCGTTTTGCTGCTGTTTCCGGAGTTCTATTGCGTAGGGCGCATACGGACTCAGAGGGGAGACAGAGTGAGAGAAGCGAAGTAGCCTATGCGGTAGTAGGCTACCGGCGCAGTACTGTTGCCTGCAACCTTTTAGTTATTCCAAGTATAGATTCATTATTACAATAAGTGACTACTATTTATGTTCCTTCCATGTGTATTATTAGGTATCTACTGGATCATGAACATCTTGTATGCTACATGCTAGTGCATGTTAGTAGGGGACAGTTATTCTAGTGCACGCGCTTTCAAGTAGGCGTGTACCTTTGTCATTTAGCATTTCACTGTCATACCTTTAGCCTGCTTCTATTCTACATTATTAGAGGCTTAATATTAACGTAGTTTCTTGAGTATTGCATTTCTTTAGTAATAACGTAACCTATAAATGTCTGAGGGAGTTTAGCCTCATAGCCTACCCCTGTTGTACACTTTCGCCGAGTTAAGGTACCTCGTTACCATAGACGATAACTCTGTAGGGCGTTGGTGCTTTTGTTGTCTGGAGCATATAGTATTTGGGACTGGAATCGAGCGTGTCGTTGTCACATAAGCCATTTCTGTCCTACGATCAAGAATCCCGAATATGTATTGCCGATCCAGCCGTAACAAAATGGCGACCTTGCACAAGATTCAGTAGTATCCTATCAC
>JBAKBP010033351.1:0-21969 GCA_037953745.1 Lithodes maja
GTGGATTTATCTGACACCTTTATGGCTCATCTTGACCCTAACGATGACCATGAAACCCCTCCAAATTGTCCTAGTGGCCTGGTAGAGCTACAGAGAGATGATAGTGAATGCAAGGAGTTGGCTGCCAGGTCCGTGAGTGAAGAGGAATGTGAGAAGGAGGGTGGTGAATGTTTCTACCTCAAAGGAGGAGTATTGTGGCGAAGATGGAGACCGCCACACAGACCAATCGATGACGGGGCTTGGGACGTCCATCAAGTAGTAGTCCCCAAACCTTGTCGTAAAGATATCATGGAAATGGCACATTGTATACCATTGGCAGGACACCTAGGTGTGAGAAAAACTCTAGACAGAATCAGAGCCCACTTTTACTGGCCAGGAATGCGTGCAGATGTAGTGGAGTGTTGTAGAGTGTGTCACACTTGCCAGATGACCGGAAAACCCAATCAGAAGGTGCCTGTACATCCTCTGGTGCCCTTGCCCGTTTTCGAGAATCCTTTTACTCGGGTGGTAGTGGACATTGTAGGCCCATTGCCTAAGACTTCCCAAGGTAACATTTATTTATTAACTATCATGGACATGGCAACTCGCTACCCAGAGGCTATACCCTTAAGGACTACCTCTGCTCCAACTGTCCTCAAGGAACTGCTCAAATTCTTCACCAGAATGGGTTTCCCCCATGAGGTGCAAAGTGATCAAGGAACTAATTTTACCTCTAACATTTTTCAGCAGTCCCTGAAGGAGTTGGGTATCGAGCATGTTAAGTCTAGCACCTACCACCCAGAGAGTCAAGGGGTTCTCGAACGATATCATCAGACATTAAAGGGAATGTTACGTAAATATTGTACAGAGACCGGAGTTGAGTGGGATAAGGGGGTACCTTTTCTTTTATTTGCTACTCGTGAGGTTCCAACTGAATCCCTGGGTTTTTCCCCTAATGAGCTAGTTTTCGGTCACCAGGTAAGAGGTCCTTTGCAACTATTGCAGGATAGCCTAGTTGGCCAGGAGGGGAACCAAAACCTCCTCAAGTATGTTTCAGACTTCAAAACCCGGCTGAGATCCTCCTGTGAGTTTGCCGCTCAAAACCTGACCGTGGCTAAAAGCTCCATGAAGAAATGGTATGACAGAAAAGCCTGTGAGAGGGAGTTTCAGCCCGGTGATGAGGTTTTGGTCCTGCTCCCCCTTTTTGGCCAACCTTTATCTGCCAAGTTCAGGGGCCCATATAAGATCATTCGGAGGGTGAGCATTACCGATTATCTAGTAACTACCCCAGACAGGAGAAAGCCCACGCAAGTATTCCATATAAATATGTTGAAACCCTACCATAGGTCCCCTGATTCCTCTCTTCCAGATTCTCCCACTGTGGCAGTGAATGTCAGGACCTGTGAACAGCCTGGTGCGGACGAAGTTTTCAGTTCTCTTACTGACTCGCAACAGACTGTTCCAGAGCCTGAAGGTATCCATGCAGACTTTGACTTGTCATGTAGCCTATCCAACTTTCAGTATAATTCAGTGGCTTGGAGGGAATTACCATCTAAACTATGTCATCTTCCCTCTGATCAAGCGAACCAACTAATCTCTGTTTTATCTCAGTCTCCCAGTGTGTTCCGTGATACTCCAGGGCTCACTTCTTTGGCCGTGCACGACATCGACGTAGGGGATGCAACTCCCATTAAACTATCCCCCTACCGTGTCTCGCCACAACGCAGGAGTATACTGCAGGTCGAGCTTGACTTTATGTTGTCTAATGAACTGATCACTAGGGCCTTAAGCCAGTGGAGTAGTCCGGTCATACTTGTGCCAAAGCCAGACGGGAGCCATAGGTTATGTATGGACTATAGGCAAGTCAATGCTGTCACAAAGAACGATACCTACCCACTGCCACGGATCGACGACTGCATTGACCAGATTGGTACAGCCACCTATATCAGCAAGATTGACTTGATGAAGGGATATTGGCAAGTAGCTCTCACCCCTAGAGCGAGGGAAATATCATGCTTTGTAGTTAACAATCAAGCCTTCTGCTGTAACGTAATGCCCTACGGCTTGAAAAACGCCCCAGCTACATTCCAGCGCCTCATGAATTTGGTGACTGAAGGGGTACCTGGGTGCGTTGTCTACATCGATGATATTCTTATCTTTTCACAGTCATGGGAGGAGTATCTTTACCAACTTAGATTGCTGTTCTTAAATCTTGCTGATGCCAATCTGGTGGTTAATCTTAAGAAATGCACCTTTGTAAAGAGTACGGTCCAGTATCTAGGATATACGGTAGGTCAGGGGCAGGTTGCACCTCCTCAAGCAAAGGTAGAGTCTATTCTAGAATTCCCAACTCCTAGCACTAAGAAACATATCCAAAGGTACCTAGGCATGATTGGCTATTATAGGCGTTTCATTATAAATTTTTCCAAGTTGACAGCTCCCCTGACAGATCTTCTCCGTAAGGATGTGAAGTTTGTGTGGTCCTCTGAATGTGAAGAGGCCTTTATTGCTACCAAATATATATTATCTAATTATCCTGTACTCAGAGCTCCTGATTTTAACAGATCTTTTTCCCTGGCAGTGGATGCGAGCAATACCGGGGTTGGTGCAGTGTTGCTCCAGGAAGACGACTGTGAGGTATTGCATCCTGTGTGCTATTTCAGTAAAAAATTAAATTCTGCCCAACGTAACTATTCAGTCATTGAGAAGGAGTTGTTAGCATTAATTTTATCCCTTCAATACTTTGCTGTCTATGTGCAATCTGCCTCTGGTGCCATCACTGTGTATACTGACCATCACCCCTTAAAATTTTTGCATAGGTTCCGAAATAAAAACCAACGACTGACCAGGTGGAGTTTGTTGCTGCAGGAATACTCCCTGGATGTCAAACATATTAAGGGGGTCCAGAACGTGCTAGCCGATTGCCTTTCACGTATCTGTTAAAGATTACATTTACCAGGATGGCCTCATACAGCAGTAACTTTAATTTAATGAGAGGATTTTGGCAATTAGCTCTCCCTTGTAGCGAGGTAAATATCATGCTTTTGTAGTGCGCTTTTAAGCCTTCAGCTGTGAGATGCCTTGCAGTTCGAATAACGCTCCAGCTACGTTCCGGCTATGTTCTGATGTGGTACCTGGAGACGTTGCCTACTTTGGGTGATATCCTTATTATATCCTCATTATAATCTTGCTGTTGCCAATCTGGTGGTGAATCTATTTATGTATTCTGTTTAATATTATGTACTGTACTCCTTAAACTCTTTTCTAGGGGGGAGGTCTGACATACGGAGCCCTGTATGTTAATTTAAGAGTTAGAATTAGAGTTGAAGGAGCCGAACTACCCAAACGGTGAAGCGAGTGGGGAAACTACCTCGCCCGCATACCTGCAAACAAGCCTTCACACCTGCGTGCGTCATAGGGGACTCTGCAAACTACCTCGATGCCACGATGCTATGACGTATGATCGACGCCGGGAGCTGTGATTGGACCAGGCACCTGCTATGCAACTCGAGGAGCTATGATAGGGGCGCGCACCATCACTCGCCTCATGATTCGTTCCTACACTATCATTGTTTGGTATATAAGACCCGAGTTGTGGGCATTCAAATCAGTCTCATTTGGAGTTGGGGAAGGTGAACTTGCAGCTGGAGGAAGACATTATAATGGGATTGTGACTGTCAGTCAGATTATATAAATGTGTGTTAAGTGTGTTCGGTGTAAACACTTACGTTATGTTGGTTAGTGAGATATGTGATTGGGAATTAACGTGAACGCTACTATTATTGTGTATTTAACTATTTGATTGCGAATTAACGTGAACGCTACTATTATGTGTTTAACTATTTGATTGCGAATTAACGTTAACGCTACTATTATTGTGTACTTAACTATTTGATTGCGAATTAACGTTAACGCTATTATTATGTACTTAACTATTTTAGTTGACTAACTTGTGGACTAAAGCAACTCTTTAAGTAATTGGGTTATGATGAAAGTAATACTATTGTTTTATATTAATACTTACGAGTTCTTTCATTTTCTTTGAATTAAGCTTACATTGCTTAACGGTGCTTAGTACGGTGATGCTATTGTCTCATATTAGTAATATCGCCTTAGACTAACATGGCTGTGTTAATATTACTTATAGTGATTTCCTAAGCTGAAGTAAATTCTTTTGCTTCAAAATATTATATTTTGCTTTTCATATTATTTGAGTGAGACCTGAATCGAATCTATGAAACGATCCTGTAACTTTATTTACTCATAATCAAACCAATGTTACGTGGTTAAGAAATACATTTAACTAATTATTAAATATATATATCTAACTTTTTATGTGACTTTGATATTAATCCTGATGATAATAATAATATAATACTATTAACGTCAGACAAGAACCAAGAATAATTACATTAAATATAAATAAAAGGACATATAAGAAAACTATCTATTCATTTCAAATAGGGTAAGAGACTGAAATATTCTTACTTTAATATTTATCTTTCAAGACTTTTTATAGAATTAATAGTCCTTTAGATATAACTTATTCGGTTCATAACCATAGCCTACTAAGCTTCGGTTAAAAAATAGTCTTTATAAATACTACATGACTTTAATTAGTTTCAGTATTTTTCATAATTAAAGAGTATCAGTCAATAAAGGATACGAAGTCCTAAGATCCAAAAGGAAAGGAAGCAACAACAGGAAATAATTTTATTAGATTTTACTTTTGTTTTGCCTTCAGCTGACTGATACCTTAATATATATCTCTGTGCTATCTAGATTCATCAAGTTAACCACTTGAGGATCAAGATACGTAACAACAGTCATACACATATATACAGTCATACACATATATACAGTCATACACATATATACAGTCATACACATATATACAGTCATACACATATATACAGTCATACACATATATACAGTCATACACATATATAGTCATACACATATATACAAATACGTATATGCATGCATAACACACAATTAACACATGTATCCCTAAACTGGTACCGTACATACGTACACAAACGTGTATGTATGTACATCCCCGCCCCACCCACACACATACACTGGCATACACACGCATACATTCCCTGTCACACATACACACAATTGTATACTGTCAAGCATACGCAATCCCCCCCCCCCCCCCTCTCTTCCCCCAACACACACACATTCTCTCTCACACACACATTCTCTCTCTCTCTCACACACAGACACACACATACATTCTCTCTCTCTCTCTCTCTCTCTCTCTCTCTCTCTCTCTCTCTCTCTCAGTAACCACCCCTCATATTATCAGCCCGGTATATAGCAGGAGGCCCCATAAATCATCCATGTTTTCATCCAAAATCTTGGCACCTGTCGTACCTTAACATATCCTTCATTATTGTCAACAACTTCCTGGTGTCGGTTGAGATTTTTGTTGATGATAGATAGATATATATATATATATATATATATATATATATATATATATATATATATATATATACTGTATATATATATATAGATACATACCGGTATATACAGTATATTGTATCTAGCATTTTAAATTATCTATATATATTGTCAGACGCCTTGATACCAGAGAGGGTAGCCACGAATGAATTACCTCCATGTTCAAAGACAATTCTTTCGAGTCACCATAGCATCTCTCCATATTATTGAGGTTAGCATTGTGTGGTGTTGTTGGGATTAGGAAGGCTCTGTGGGACTTACTGTATTTGTTAAAATATCTTGTCTCCGGTTTAATCTCTTGAGGACCAATCAAGAATGAAGAAAGAATACCTCAAGAAAACATAAATTGTCAAAGAACAATCAAGAAGCTAAAGAAAGGAAATGCACACCGTTAAGAACAATAACAAAGGTAAAGTTAAACAAAAAAGTCATATACAATCAACAAGGTTAAGAAAGAAAACAATTTGTCAAGAATAATCAAGCAGCTACAGAAAGAAAACAAATCGAGAATCTAAAGAAAACTGAGGAGGTAAATAAAGAAAACGGAAATCGGCTGGCACCCAAAAAAGGGGATCTATCTATCTATCTATCTATCTATATGCTCAGGCCCAATCCCCATTTTGGGGGTAGCCGACTCAAGACAGAGCAAGAACAGGGAAAACACAAAAACAACATAAAACAAAAAATAAATACAGATAAAAAACACAAACTCACACACATCCAGGTCACCCAGGAGAAGACCCAGAGACCAGGGTTACCAAGGTCGCTCCAGCACTCCCCCGGCCCCTGACCACCCGGAGAGGTTCCGATCTCGGCAGACAGACATGCAGCGGAGCCAAAGCCACAAGCCCTCCCACCACACTTCCAAGCACACCCTTCATATTAATCGTCTCCCCGGGCCAGGCGCCTGATGGACTATTATCTAGTCAAACTTGCGCCCGACCCCTTACTCCAAATGACCACGTGTTCACTCAACTATTCACAAGCATTCTCCATTCACTCCTGTCCACCACCACTTCCCCTGCCTGATCTATAGTCATTCCTCTATCATCCAAAGCCTTTTTTACACAGTCTCTCCATCTCAATGGGGGTCTTCCTGCCCTTCTATCTCCCCTTGTACCTGACTCACATATTCTCTTTGTAAGCCTTTCATCTCCCATTCGTTCAACATGACCATACCAGCTCAGCACCCTTCTGTCCACTCTGGCTGACAAATGTTCCTGCTGCCCGACTCTCCTACGTATCTCTTCATTCCTCAATCTGTCTCTACGAGTAACTCCACACATACTCCTCAAGCAGCTCATCTCCATCACATCCAGCCCTCTTTTCTCCTTTTTCTTCAGAGCCCATGTCTCAGCCCCATACATCACTGTTGGCACAACAATTCCTTGATACAGTGCACTTTTTACTTTCACTCCGAGATTTCTCGTCTTCCACATACTTCCCATTGCTCCGAAAACCTTCCTTCCTTCACACACTCTCTGTTTTACCTCCACTCCTGCTTATCGTTCCTCCTAGATATTTAAAACACTCTACTTGTTCCAATATTTCCCCATCCAGCCTCACATCTAGATTCACCCTATGCTCTCCCCTATTACACACCATTACTTTACTTTTATTGACGTTCACCTTCAGTTTCCTCCTTCCACAAACCACACCAAACTCTTTGACTACCCGCTGCAGTTTCTCATTAGAATCCGCCACCAATGCTGTGTCATCAGCGAACAGCAACTGATTCAACTCCCAATCTCTACCATTCTTTCCTACTAAACCCAATCCTCTTCCCATAGTTTTCCTTTTCACCTCCCTCACCACACCATCCATAAACATATTAAACAGCCATGGTGACATTACACAACCCTGTCGCAAACCTACCTTTACCTCAAACCATTCACTCAACTCACCATTTCCTACTCTCACACATGCTCTGCTCCCTTCATAAAAACTCTTAACTGCTTCTAACAAATTTCCTCCTATTTCATAAATCCTTAACACCTTCCACATTGCTTCACGGTCCACACGATCATACGCTTTTTCCAAGTCCATAAAAGCCCAAAATATCTCCTTATGCTTCTCTAAATACTTCTCGCATAACTGTCTTACTGCAAACATCTGATCCACGCACCCTCTTCCCCTCCTAAAACCGCACTGTTCTTCTCCTATTGCAACTTCCGTACACTTTATTATCCTCTCTATCAACACCCTGCCATACAGCTTTCCAACCACTGACAATAAACTAATACCTCTATAACTTGAACACTCCTGCCGATCTCCCTTCCCCTTGTACAACGGCACAATACATGCACTCTTCCAGTCTATTGGTACCATTGACACAACAAAGCACACATTGAAAAGTCTCACCAACCAATCTATTATCACATCTCCACCCTTCTTTATACACTCCACAGCAATACCATCCAAACCTTCTGCTTTTCCCGCTCTCATTTGTTTCACTGCTTCTTTCACCTCATTTTCCTCAATCCTTTCATTCAATCCCTGCCACCTGGGTGGCCTGGGTAACCTATCTCCATCCACCTCTGCTTCAATCACTGCTTCTCTTCCATCTCTTGTATTTAACAAAGATTCAAAATACTCGGCATATCTTTTCCTCACTTCAACTGGTTCCACTAGTAATTCTCCATTTTCATCTTTCACTGACTCTTCCCTCTTTTGTCCTCCTTTCCTTACTTTATTTACCTCCTTCCAGAACATCTTCTTTCGTTCTTCAAAATTCTCACTCAGCCTTTGGCCCCACCTTTCGTTTGCATCTTTTTTCGCTTCTCTAATTTTCCGTTTTGCCTCTCTCCTTTTCTCCTTGTACCTCTCCCATACCTCAACACTACCATCCTGTAAAACCCTCTCAAAACACTGTCTCTTCTCCTCAACTGCCTTTCTCACCGTATCATTCCACCACTCGCTTCCCTTCCTGATACCTCTGCCTCCTACTTTCCTTTTGCCGCATACTACCTCTGCACTTGCTTTCACTCCTTCCTTAAACTGTTGCCATTCAACCTCTACTTCTCTCTCTTCCATCTCTCTCACTTCCATCCACTTTTCATTTAGTCTTTCCTTGTACTCCCTCTCTTTTTCACTCTTCTCTAACTCACTAACTTTCATTACCTCTCTTACTTCACGCTTGTCTCTTATTCTCCTGTAACTCTTAACTCTTAGCTTTCCCTCCACCAGGTAATGATCTGACATACCCTCCGCCTCACCTCTCATCACATTCACATCCAGCAGTCTACACAATCTTTCCCTTGTCACCAGCACATAATCCATCAATGCCCTCTCTACAATCTCTCCCCTCACAAGTCTATGCCAGGTGTACTTGTGTATACGCCTTTTTTTGAAGAACGTATTACCTACACTCAATCTGCACTCTTCACATACATTTTTCAGTCTTTCTCCACTCTCGTTTACACCATCCACACCAAAACTACCGATGACTCCCTCAACAGGCTCATTTCCTACCCTAGCATTAAAAGGGGATACTAAATGAAAAAGGAGGGACAACACAGGAGGACCCAACAATAAAGTGTGAAGTCTTACTTGTCTGGTAGTGTCAGTGCAGGGTGATTTGTGAGGGGACGAAGGGGGGGGGGGGGAGGGGGAGGGAGGGAGGGAGAGAGAAAGAGAGAGAGACACAAGGGAGAGAGACAGATGAGAGGAGAAAAGGAAGAGGCATTTGGGCGAGAGAGAAAGATAGAAGAGAGGAGGGAGAAAGAAGGGCGAGAGGAGAGAAGAAAGATAAATTTGGGGGAGAAAGAAAGACAAGGAGAGAGAGAGAGAGAGAGAGGGACAAACAAATGCTTAGCTTGAACTGACTTGAATCACACACACACACACACACACACACACACACACACACACACACACACACATACACACACACACACCCACACCCACACACACAAAAGAGGAAGTAAAGCATGGAAAGTTAAGGGAAAATGAGATAAGTAGGACCGAAGGAGGGCTAGTATTTTTATGAGGGTATCGTACAAGAGGATATGAAGAGATAAAGTTATACGAGCAGGGAATGAAGAGCGAGCAAAGAGATGGTTATAGTTTAAAGGGGGTTATCGTTTTTTTTTTTTTATCTTTTTCTCCTTTTCTCTCTTTCCCTGGCTTGTATCCATTCGGCCCCATTCAGCCGACTGTTTTAAGACGTTTATCCCCATTAGGTGTCGATTTCTTCCTGGCGAGCGATAGCGAGCCAGCATTGTATGGAGAAATCCGGCTTCGCCGGAGAAATTTTTCTATCGAAAAATGTACAAACTGAGCTTGCTGTCAAATAAAACAATATATAAATGTCCTGGCTCGCGGAAAATATTGACACCTGGATGGGGGTAAACGTCTTAAAACAGTAGGCTGCATGGGGCCGAATGGATATAAGCCAAAGAGAGAGGGAGAGAAAGAGAACAAAAAAAAGCGAGGTGGGCTCCCTTATTAATAAGAGTCTATAGAAGGAGGAGGGGGAAGCGGGGAGGGGGAAGGGGGGGGGGGGGGGAAAGGGGGGCACTATTGTATTACTTTGATCTTTTCAATGCGATAACGGATGGCTTAACTTTTATTCTGGCTGTTGTTAAGGGGAGATTTCCACCCGGAGGATTTTTTTCTTGACCCCTTTCTCCCCATTGCTTTTGATATTTTAAGACGTTCGCCCCATTATTTTGGCGATTTTAAGAACCCTCGCCCCATTTCTGGCAATTTTAAGACCATTCGTGCCATTTAGGTGTCAATTTTTTCCTGGCGAGCGGTAGCGAGCCTGTAATTTAAGGGGAACCGGCCTTCGGCCGGGACATTTTTCTACCGAAAAATGTACAAATTTATCTTGAAAAGGGGTCTAGGGGGAATAATTTTAAGCTTCATGGAAGTCTAGAGAATCAACTAAAAACCTCCCCTTAAGACGATTGTATTAACCCATTCAGTATCGGGATCATTTTATTAACCCATTCAGTACCGGGATCATTTTATTAACCCATTCAGTACCGGGATCATTTTATTAACCCATTCACTACCGGGATCATTTTATTAACCCCTTCAGTATCGGGATCATTTTATTAACCCATTCAGTACCGGGATCATTTTATTAACCCATTCAGTATCGGGATCATTTTATTAACCAATTCAGTACCGGGATCATTTTATTAACCCATTCAGTACCGGGATCTTTTTATTAACCCATTCAGTACCGGGATCATTTTATTAACCCATTCAGTACCGGGATAATTTTGTCATTATATTCTGGCAACTAGTAGACCATTTTATTCAGCTTAGGAGACGTGTGTGCCATTTTATTCAGCCTAGGAGATGTGTATGCCAATTCAGCCTAGGCGACGTGTGTGCCATTTTATTCAGCCTAGGAGACGTGTGTGCCAATTAAAATGCTACAGAATATCTTGATTAACCCTTTTTACTACCACAGATCCTACTTAAGCTGCACAAAATCAATATCAATACAAAATTTTTGGTTTTAAATTCTTCTGTTAATGTAACATCTCCATGTAAAGTAAAGAATGTTATCTATTTAATAACCTGTGATAAATGTGGTATACAATATGTTGGAAAGACGGAGCAATGTTTAAGAGAAAGAGCCTACGGGCATAGATCAGGAATTAAGAACGGCATCGACTCCAAGATTCTTCTATATAAGCATTTTAACACAGATTGTACTAAATTTGATTGTAAATACAAAATTATAGAAATTGTTCAAAGTAATCAAAATGTTTTGGATAGAGAAAATTATTGGATTGGAAAATTAATGACCATCTATCCATTTGGACTTAACAATCAAATAAAAAATGTAGGCAACATTTTGTATAAAGATTTATTAAAAAACGATTTTAATAACCCATATTTTAACTTCCCTGTTTTAAACAGAAGACCTGGTAGACACGGTAATAGAAGACTAAATACATTTAATAAAAAGAAAAACAGGTCTGATATTAAAATTATTGTTAATAATTTATATTCATTATATCGAAATTTCGGAATTAAAAAATTAAAAGATTCATTGAAAGGCCTACAAAAGAAAAGTTTTGCTCCTTTTATAGAAAATATTCTAAACAATAAACATAATTTCACAAATAAATTTAAGAATATAGTCTTTGCTTTTATGGGATATATTAGAGCGAATTCTAAGAAATCCAAAGATAACCGTATTAAAGATAAAGTCATGTCCACTTTAAATTATTCCTCTAAAATGTTAGACAAAATTAATGTTAACAGTCTTATTAATTCAAAGAAAGTTAAGTCCATGTTACCAGATGGTTGTAAAGATTTCAAACCATTAATAGTGTATTCATATGAACGACCTGTTGGGTCTATTATTTGTAATTATAACAAAGTTTTAGGAAATCTTTCAGATAATGATATTTTCAATAATAATAAATGCGTGTGTGAAAGAGTCATGGATATGCCAGCTAGCAGACGTGATGCACTAGCAAAGTTCATTTATAGTCCGATATGTCACATATTAACAGGTGATGTAGAACTAGTTAAACATTTTGCAAACGACAAATTAGCGGAGCTATGTCGTAAAGGGTTTAAATTTAGAATAGGGAGTAATAAAGTAACATGGGACATAATTTTAAAAGATATTGTTTTTTCAGTCAATAAATTAAAAGATAAATTGTTAAAAATTGCGTGCTGCGATGAGAGAGAACTAGAAGCATGGTCTAAATTATTAATTAAGTTAATTAGAAATAAAATTTTCTCGCTTAAAAATGAATTTAATCTTTCAGATTTTATAGACTATAATTATAATAAGCTTAAAGCTGATTTAATAAATTTACATAAACATTTTGTAATCACTACAGTAGATAAAGCCAGCAATAATTATAGCTTCACATGTAAGAAATTTTATCTTGAAAACATGAAAAAAGAATTAGGTATTAAGGGTAACATATTACGTAAAAATATTTGCGGTAATTCTGTTTATGAAATTCAAAATAATCTGAATATTGATAACTTAATCGATGAACATACCAAGAAAAATATAACATTTGATATTAAACTTTCTGATAAGAACAAGTGCATTGCAAAATTATACATGTTACCTAAATTTCATAAAAGACCTTATAAATATCGCTTTATTGCCGGAGCAAAATTTGCTACCACTAAAACTCTATCAGAACAAGTCGTAAATTGCTTAAAATACATTAAAAGTACTCATAAAAGATATTGTAATACCATCATGAGAAGAACTGGCATTAACTATTATTGGAGTGTTGACAATTCGTTAGAAGTTATTGATAAAATAAATACCATGCCGAAAGTTACCTCGGTACATAGCTTCGACTTTTCAACTTTGTATACCAATTTGCCTTTAGATTTAGTATATTCAGAGCTTTGCTTTATTATAGATTTGCACTTTGACAGGTTCGTTAGGAATGGTAATTATTTCATAAATGTTTATACATATTTTAATAATGCATCACTTAGCTCTACTCCCACTAGTTCTGTATATTTTGATAGAACTAAACTTAAAGATGCCCTTAAATTCCTCCTTTTCAATACTTATGTTAGATTCGGCCCGTACATTTTCAAACAAATATTAGGAATTCCTATGGGTGGAAATGCTAGCCCTTTAATTGCAGATTTATTCTTGCTTGCTTTAGAATTTAAATATATAAAAGACTTAGTTGACAGTAGCAAAAAAAATAAAATCCCAAAAAAAACAAATTAGCACTTGCTAAATTGTTAAGTAATAATAGTAGATATATTGATGATATTCTTGTTTGCAATTTGTTAAATTTTAATCAAGTTGCTAAACTTATTTACCCTAATTCTATTCCCCTCACACAATGTAACGTAAATTATAAAGTTGAAAATTTTCTTGATATAAATATAGAGATTGTTAATGAACAGTGCATACTTAAAGTATATCACAAAGTTGATGATTTTAATTTTAACGTAATAAACTTTCCTTTCCCTAGTAGTAATATCGATAGTAAAATAACTTATAATTGTTTTTATTCCCAATTAATAAGATTTTGTAAAATCTGCACTAAAGTAGATGACTTTTGGGCTAGAGCTAGGTTACTATACAGACTCTTAGTGGACAGAGGTTTTGAGGCAAGTAAATTGTTCCATAAATTTAATCTTTTTAGGGTCAATTATTGTGACTGTATTCTAAAATTTGACATCAATAATTTTAATCAAGCCTTTTTAACTTGAAGTTTCTTGTATAACCTCTGCTTACTTTTTGTCTGTATTTATTGTTTTTTGTCTGTATTTATTGTTTATCTTTTTCTTTTTCTATTATTATTATTATTATTATTATTATTATTATTATTAATATTAATATTGATGATTTTTTAAATTTATTGTTCTTGTTAAAAGAGTACTCTTTGTTTAAATCTGTTGTTACTTCATATTTTGCAATTATTTGTCTTTATATTATATGTATTCATTGTCGATAGTATCAATTGCTTACTTTTGCGATTTCCTTAGTTTATTTGTGCTATAAATGTAGGTTATTTGTAGGGTAGTTATTGATAGGGGTCACTTGAGGCATGCTATGCTTACAGGTACCTACCCGATAGCACTATCGTTAGTGATTGCTGTACTGTATTTTATATATTATTTTGTAATAGTATAGATATCTTATCAATATTTGTATTTTGTACTATTGTTAATGTCTTGTCATGTTGCAAATTTGATTTTAAATAATATTTTGACATTTAACATTTAGTTTCTTTATTCATGCAGAGTTTAGTAAAATTTGCCAGAACGTCCCGGACTTCCCAAACTTGACTACTTCCTTTAACGTGACGATAGTGCGTTGTTATATGTGCGATTAGTTTGCTTGGGAAACAGATTAACTTGCTCATGTAGTAATGTACACCCTATGTGGTGGATTGTGTTCTTTTATTTAATAGTTTTCATTTTAGTAAGCGTTGTTTCCACATAGCGATTTTGATAATTTAATTTGACTTTATATTGTCCTTGTCCCAATTTTGGTTTGTTTAGTTTGCAAGTTTTACATTTTAATTAAACTATAGAAAGAATGAAATTAAAACAGATGTCGCCGGCACAGAAGGGGTTAAGTTTAGGAAGAATATGTGGGCGTCAAATGGTTAAGGGAGTTTCATCTATAAATGTATTCTTATTACATTTAATTTGTTTAGTTTCCTCCCAAGACCTCCTTCTAGCTTAATAAAGCTAGCGCCAAGGCACCCAATTTTGTGAGTTTTTTCGGTTGAAAAATACTCCAGCCGAAGGCCGATTCTCCCTTGCAGGCTCGCTATTTTTCGCCAGGGAAATATCGACACCTAAATGGCACGAAAAGTCTTAAAATCGCCAAAGTAATTAGGCGAATATCTTAAAAATAAATCGGAAAAAATATAAGGAAGGAAGGAGAAAAGTAAGGAAAAAGGAAGGGGCAGACAAGTGAGACAAGAAGAGCGAAGGGAATGCGTAGGCCACTGGAAGCAGGAATAGACGGAACGGAATGAAAATACAAGGACGAGAGGGAGAGGGAAGAGCAGGGGGAAGAGTAATGGAAAAATACGAAAGGGGAAGGGGAGACAATACATACACGAAGAGGAAGAAACAGGCATATTGGAGCGGAAATACAAGAAGGGGAAGAAACAGGCATATTGGAGCGGAAATACAAGAAGGGGAAGAAACAGGCATATTGGAGCGGAAATACAAGAAGGGGAAGAAACAGGCATATTGGAGCGGAAATACAAGAAGGGGAAGAAACAGGCATATTGGAGCGGAAATACAAGAAGGGGAAGAGGGGACTACAGGCAAAACATACCGGTATTCGAAAGGGGACAATATAATATGTAAAAAGGAAAAACCATCGTATAATGATAATAGGAGAGGAAGAGACAGTAATAAAGAATAGAAAAGTAAATGATCAAGAAATGAAAATGTAAGGGGCATATAAATGCAAAAAATATATATATAATGTGAAGAGTAAAACAAGAGATTAATAGTGGACCAGAAGTAGACGACGATTATGTAAACAAGGATGGTTATTAGAGGAACGAACATGTTGTGGATTATGTTGAACCAAGCCAAAACAACAAAGGGAAAGAAAACACAACAACAAACAAACAAGGGGAGATACCGAAGCCAATTTTGGAAGTCGGGAGAGTGGAAGGGAAAATAATAAAAGCAATACATAAAGTATGGAAATAAATAATATGAGTGAAACGAAATGGCTTCAAAATAGAAATAGGACCATCGAAAATTAATTAACCCGTGCATTACCAGTTCCATCCTTTTAACTTTCTTTCGGCTACTATTGAACGATTTCATTCAGTTTATATAGGGCCTCCAGCAATTGACAGGCTTCGAACTATCCTAATCAACTCTTTTTACTACCACAAATCCTTCTTAAGCTCCACAATATCGTCTAAATATAGCTAGACTAAAATTTACAAAACGTCGCCGGTAAAGAAACAATGAAATATATACGTGAACAATGAATGAGAAGTAGAAATCCTGTAGTTCGAGAGAGTGGCCATGAAATGCGGAGTTACACAGAGTTACGGGGAGACTGACCTTTTTTTTATTGGTCTATTAATTCATTTATTCCTATATTTCTTGTTTCCTCGCTAGACCTCCATCAAGCTTAGAAACACGAAGACAAAGAAGCAGGAATGTGAATGGCAAAACTGTGACCTAGTGCCGACCAAAAGGCCATCTCTTGGAAATAGGTCAAGCTGACAGGGAAAAATGAACATTAAATACAGTAAGGAGAGAGATACACGGATGAAAATGCTTAAGGGGGCCTACCTCGGTTTTTTCTCTCAGAGTTGTATCCATTCGGCCCCAGTCAACCTACTGTTTTAAGACGTTTATCCCCATCCAGGTGTCGATTTTTTCCTGGCGACGGTAGCGAGCCAGCATATTATTTAAAATGTTTCTGACAGCTGGCTAAATTTGTACATTTTTCGATAAAAAAAAATCCGGCGAAGCCGGATTTCTCCATACAACACACTGGCTCGCTATTGCTCGCCAGGAAGAAATCGACACCTGGATGGGGATAAACGTCTTAAAACAGTTGGCTGAATGGGGTCGAATGGATACAAGCCAGGTAAAGAGAGAAAAGGAGAGAAAGAGAAAAAAAACAGATGACCCCCCTTAATACAGCATAACGTAAAGAGGAAGGATACATCGAACTGGAAAACAAATTGAATCAGGTAGAACAAATGAAAATGATAATGAGGTTTAGATAGGTATCAAACGATGGGATGTGAGGAGAGGCCCCACGAGTGATGAAAGTAGAGTTGAACTCCAGGGTAAAGTGATGAAAGATGAAGAGTTGGAGAAGTAAAAGCTGGTGGGCTGACCACCTTGCTATTGTTCTTTTGTTGAAGTTTGGTTCTGGTACATGAGCATTATTGCCTTGTTGATTTCGGATGGCTCGGAAGAAGTTGTTGTGGCTGCAGGAGTGTCGTTCTTGAAGGTCTGGCTGTGTCCCGGGGAGATATAGATGTTAATGAATCTTGATTTTTGTAGTTTCATCACCCGTCGATGTTTGGCAGCTGGTGGAGAGTTTTCAGGAGATGGTTCTTGAGTCTCCATAGGTCCTTGTTCTGGTTCGTGGTGCACTGTTGTTGTTGGTGTTGATAGTGGGGCCTTCTCCTTGACTGTTGTTGAAGCTGTAGATGTTGGAGTCTTCTGAAGGCAGAGTGGTCGAGGCAGGAATTGAGTCTTCGGGTTGTTGGTAGGTTTCTTTTTGGGCGGTTTCTCGGTTGTTGTTGTTCGGGCAAGGCGATCTGGAGGGATGACTATGGTGGGCAGGTTGTTGGCAGCTAGTAGAGCAGGCATAAGAACAGCAAGTCGGCCTTGATCATCCCCAGCAAGCGCAATGGCTGTGTGGACGATGACTGTGATGATGTCAGTCTTTAGGCCAGACTTGACTCCGGTGGTAGTGGGTCGCTTCTGCCTAGCTTGAGGGAGTAAGGAGCCCTTTACAGGTCTGCCATGGGTCCTGTCACTCCTGCTGCCTCCTTGCCCTTCCTTCCCTTGATGATGGTGAATTCCACTTTCTCTCCTTCACCTTGTGAAACAATTGTGCGTTTGTTGTTAGGCACATGTTCTGTCGGTGGATGAAAAAGTCTGCTTGGTCTCGTTCTCTGGTGATAAATCCATACCCACCTTTCACATGGAACCACTTTACCATGCCAGAAAAGGTGGTGGGTTGTTCCTGGGTGGCCATGGTGAGAGTGGGTAGAGGAGTTGCTGCCAGGTGTGGAGAGTCAGATAGGTATCATTGGAAGACAAAAGCATACGACGAAATTAGAGGCAACATTTTTAAGGGGGGATGGGCCGGTTTTCTGGACCACTTTCTCCCTCATGTTTAGCCCCATTAGTTTTCAGATGTTAAGATGTTTGCTCCATTAGTTAGTCAATTTTAAGACCTCTCACCCCATTTCTTCGTCAATATTTAGACCTTTCGTGCTATGTAGGTGTCGATTTTTTCCCTGGCGAACGATAGTGAGCCTGTAATGTTGGAAGAACTGACCTTTGACCGGAACATTTTTCTACCGAAAAATGTACAAATTAATCTAGAAGGGGGATCTAATGGATTTTTTTTTTTTAATTTGATGGAGGTCTAGAGAGGAAACTAGAAAAATAATGAATACATGCAAAAATCGCCCAAAAAGTGAACCATCCCCCCTTAAATACAGGGGAGGCCTCATTGGTATGTGATAAGGAGTTGCTGGCACTCCTGTTTCGTATACTGGCTTCCCTCCCTGTTGCTGTGTGTGTCTCGCCTACACAGAGTAATCCAGCTCAGCGAGGCCATCCACGAGCAACAGGTAGATAGAGCCCAGATTTTCAAGGGAGTGTATTTATTTCTGGACCCCTTTCTCCCTCATGTTGATGACCCATTAGTTGATGAGATATTAAGACGTTCGTCCCATTAGTTTGGCGATTTAAAGACCTTTCGGAATGTAGAGGAGTGAAAGGGAGGAGGTGAAAAATAGCTATGAGTAAGTTACAAAGAAAACAAAAACAAAGCGAAGTAATAAATATAGAAACAGGGAAAAACATCAAGAACATCAAAACAAAGACAGTGGGAAAAAAGGAATGAAAGGGAGGCAGGAAGGAAAATGGAGTGAGAGGAGAGGGAGACGGGGCTTGCATAAAAGACATTCCTGGAGGCGAAACACAAACAGAGAGAGAGAGAGAGAGAGAGAGAGAGAAAGAGAGAGAGAGAGAGAGAGAGAGAGAGAAAGAAGAGGGAGATATAAAGACAAAGAGGCATTTGGGCGAGAAAGAAAGACGATAGGGGCAGAAGAAAAAAAACAAAAACAAAAAGTAGACAAATAAAAGTAGTAGTAGTCAGATCCCGGGACAACCGAAGCCACTTTTTTATGTTATGTATATATTTTATTTTTATCCTCAGGAGTTTTTGCTTAGCCGGGTATTTCCTTGTTTCCCAGCTCTCTCTCTCTCTCTCTCTCTCTCTCTCTCTCTCTCTCTCTCTCTCTCTCTCAATATTTTACTGACAAGAGAACCTGGCAGAAATGAACACTGTTTTCAGTTGAAGAGAGCAGCAAAAAGGTGAGGGTATTCATAAAATTTCCTTTCCATTTCTAACTATTCTATAAATTCCTTCAGGCGGTTTTCAAGCCCTGCAAGGTTATTCATTTCTAACTGTTTTCCTGTACGCGAAATTGCCGGAGAGAGCGGAGGGTGGGGAGAGAGCCTTCATTTTTGCTATCCTTTCTTTCCATTTTCTCTTAGGGTTGCTATCTCTACTGGGATTAAGTCTTGGCCACCTCGCAGGGATCGTAAGATCTGTGTGGCCAATGCATCTATGTAAATCTATGTAAATATATATATCTCTCTCTCTCTCTCAATAATATTTTACTGACAATAGAACCTGGCAGAAATTAACACTATTTTCAGTTGAAGAGAGCAGAAAAAAAGGTGAAGGTATGCATAAAATTCCCTTTCCATTTCTAACTATCCTATAAATTCCTTCAGGCGGTTTCCAAGCCCTGCAAGGTTATTCACTTCTGTTTCCCTGTACGGGAAATTGCCGGAGGGAGCCGAGGATGGGGAGAGAGCCTTCATCTTTGCTATCCTTTCCATCCATTTTCCTTTAGGGTTGCTATCTCTACTAGGATTAAGTTTGAGATACCTCGCAGGGATTGTAAGATCTGTGTGGCCAGTGTATCTATGTAAATATATCTCTATCTATCTATCTCTCTCTCTCTCTCTCTCTCTCTCTCTCTCTCTCTCTCTCTCTCTCATTAGATTTCCTCGTGCTAATCAAATATCGTCTCCGCCCTCATCAGCGTCTTTCCCCCTGCCTGCATCTTAATTCACAATATCTCCACATTTGTATTCTTGAATTTTCATGCTTGTATCACTTGCAGAGAGAGAGAGAGAGAGAGAGAGAGAGAGAGAGAGAGAGAGAGAGTGCCTACATTTCTTGTATTCCCTTTATTATTCTTTGTATCTATATTTCTTCGCTTACCACTTTTTCTTCGGGTCTTGTCTTCACATTGCCTGCATTACTTTGTCTTCGCTTCTTGTATTCCCATTGATTATTCCTTGTCTTTACTACAAATTCAGGCTGTCAAACGAAAGCCAAATCCATTTATTTTAGTCTCCATTATTGTATATGTAAAGCTAAAATGATGGTTTATAGTTGACAATACGTCTAAAATGATGGTTTATAGTTCACAATACGTCTAAAATGATGGTTTATAGTTGACAATACGTCTTTGGAAGTGATATAATGATGGTTTATAGTTGACAATACGTCTTTGGAAGTGATATAATGATGGTTTATAGTTGACAATACGTCTTTGGAAGTGATATAATGGCCAAAACAAGAGCCTTTCACGTTAATTGTCTTGTATTCCTCCTCATATTCATTCAAGTCTTCCAACGAAATTCCTCCGGTTTGCCACCCTGACTAGATTGCCTGTTAACCCCTTCTGTACCGGCGACGTCTTTTCAACTTGATTCTGGCAACTAGTAGACATTTTCATTCATGTTAAAAAGGGTCTCCAGCAATTGACAGGCTTCGAACTATCTCATTTAACCCTTTTTACTATCACATATACTACTTAAGGGGAGGTTTTTAGTTGATTCCCTAGACTTCCATCAAACTTAAAATTACTCCCCCAAGACCCCCTTTCAAGATAAATTTGTACATTTTTCGGTAGAAAAATGTCCCGGCCGAAGGCCGATTCCCCTTAAATTACAGGCTCGCTATCGCTCGCCAGGAAAAAATCGACACCTAGATGGCACGAATGGTCTTAAAATTGACAGAAATGGGCAAAGGTTCTTAAAATCGCCAAACTAATGGGGCGAACGTCTTAAAATCTCAAAAGCAATGGGGCTAAACATGAAGGAGAAATAGGTCCAGAAGAAAATCCTCCAGGTGTAAGTCTCCCCTTAATCAGCCCAACATCGTCTATATAAATGTACTGTAGCTAGAATAGTACAAACAAAGACGTCGCCGGTACAGAAGGGGTTAATCACTGCTCTTCCCTTCTTGCATCCCCCCGTAATTATTCTTTATCTTTCCATTTCCTGTTTTCACTTTGTCTTGGTTTCTTGTATCCCCTTGATTATGTGTTGCTTCTTACCTTTCCTGTTTATCACCCGTTGTCGCTCAGGGGGGTCACCTTGATTATGTGTTGCTTCTTACCTTTCCTGTTTATCACCCGTTGTCGCTCAGGGGGGTCACCTTGATTATGTGTTGCTTCTTACCTTTCCTGTTTATCACCCGTTGTCGCTCAGGGGGGTCACCTTGATTATGTGTTGCTTCTTACCTTTCCTGTTATCACCCGTTGTCACTCAGGGGGATCACCTTGATTATGTGTTGCTTCTTACCTTTCCTGTTTATCACCCGTTGTCGCTCAGGGGGATCACCTTGATTATGTGTTGCTTCTTACCTTTCCTGTTTATCACCCGTTGTCGCTCAGGGGGATCACCTGGTTTTTTTTCTCGTTCTCTCCTTTTCTCTCTTTCTCTGGCTTGTATCCATTCGGACCCATTCAGCCAACTGCTTTAAGACGTTTATCCCCATCCAGGTGTCGATTTCTTCCTGGCGAGCGACAGCGAGCCAGCATTGTATGGAGAAATCCGGCATCGCCGGAGAAATTTTTCTATCAAAAAATGTACAAATTTAGCTTGCTGTCAAAACAAAAATATATATATGCTGGCTCGCTACCGCTCGCCAGGAAAGTATTGACACCTGGATGGAGGTAAACGTCTTAAAACTGTAGGCTGAATGGGGCCGAATGGATACAAACCAAAGAGAGAGGGAAAGAAAGAGAAAACAAGCGAGGTGGGCTCCTTAAGTTTCGTGTGTATCACCTTTTCTTCGTGTTTGGTATTCCCTTTGATTATGCCTGGTCTTCACGTTCCCTGCAGTACTTTGGTATAATGGCGTAAATTTGTTTATATTAAGTAGTACATATTCCTGCTCATTCCTCTGTCTGCGTTCACGAATTATATAAATAGATAGATAGATAGATAGATAGATAGATATATAGATAAATAGATACAGATAGATATAAATAG
>JBAKBP010033352.1:0-21968 GCA_037953745.1 Lithodes maja
ATATTAAAGGAGACGGACGCACATTATTATCCCCCCCCCCCCCCCCCCAAGCAATTAAACAACCCCTGCATAGGCCTACCATACCATTCTTGTTAATATTGTTATTATAATTAGGCCTATTATTATTATTATTATTATTATTACATAGGCTAGGCCTAGACAGAAATTGTTATTAAGCTATTATCCTATTACTGGTCCTTTAGGTAAATCTACAGTTATACTACCCCTCCCCCACTACTCCCACCACCTCCCCCCTTCAAAACACGCCTTTTAGCGTGTTTTTGGATGGTTCAGCAGACGCGGAAACTGGAAAAAAACATATTTTGATAAAAAATTATCATCATCCAGATAGCCTAGCCTACGAGTTTTTCAGGTAATTTGTTGTTTTTATTTTTTATTTGCTAGGCCTATACAGTGTTGTTTAATACTGAGGACCGTCGCATTTTAGTATTTTTAACATTAGCCTAACCTAACCTAACTTAACCTAACCTAACCGAAAAGGAACCCGTCTCTGCGACGGTCTAAACTCCCCCTCACGTTCCCTGTTTATGGGTGCGCGACGGTCTAAACCCTGCTCACGTTCCCTGTTTATGGGTTTGCGAAGGTTTGTAATACTTCAAGTAACTTCAATGTATCTATTTCAAGTCAAATATACATTTCCGCGCATCATCAAACCATACTAAGTCTACTACTAATAATATTAACCCATTAGTTCCAACAGAATAGCGACAAAACAGGGGTAGTATAACTGTAGATTTATCGTCCTTTATTATTATTTAGGCTAGGCTACCGGTATGTATTAATATTTATTATTAAAGCATAGGCTCATGGTCCTAATAGAATAGGCGGCAAGGAAGTAGTATGCGGGCGTATCGGCCGCCTTTTTTTACACTACAGTACTCGATCACAGGCTCGCGATTACGTTCTCGCCTATTTTGACTGCCGTGGGATACAATAATAGGTTGAAGGGGGCTTTTCTCCCCCTCACTCTCCCATGACTTATTGTCATCATCATATAAATTGCCCGCAGGGGGCAAATTACAGAAGAAAAAGCAGTCAAAATATACGGAAACGTAACCGCAAGCGCACAACCTTTCTAAACATGACGACCATACGCCCGGATATTACATCCTTCCTGAATGGGTACTTGCCAGTTAGGCTTGCGACCCTCCCTGGAAACAATTAAGCTAGATAATTAAACAATTTGCCTCGATGGAGGTTGTTCATTCGTGACCACGTCCCTCGGTAATCAAAGCATCTGGTACAGTACCGGTAATACCTGTAGATAGATACCAGTAGATAGATAAGGCCTAACAGTGTAACTGTTAGGCCTATGAACATTTTTTGTGACACTAGGTTGGCCTACATTCACATTATTTCTAATGCTACCGGTATCTATCTATCTCTTGTCAGATGCATTTGGTCCCTGAGGGGGCAGCCACAAATGAATCGTCTCTATTCTATATCCGAGGCAATTCATTTGTAATTTTCTAGTTTGTTTATGGAAGTTACGGAGGAGGGCTGCTATCCCAACCGCATATTGATGTGTACAGTACCGTACGGTACATAACTTTACAGTATACCGTACTGTTTGGGGTGCTTGTGGAATGTTATTGTACTGTTTAAATGACTGTGAATGTGAATGTAATCAAAGCAAATTAATCACATTATTAAATACCATCAACAAGTTACAAAACCTAGATTTCATTAAGGTGCTATGACTGGCCCATATATATTTGTTTAAAGTTTAACTTCTACTGTACTCTGCTACATCATTTATTTGCGTATACTGTTACTGTATGGGGACGGGTTATGAGTATAAATTGTGTGTACTAAAATGCTTAATGATTACAGAGCCCGGCTGGCATTGGTCGAGTTATAATGGAGCTGATGATAGGGACATAATGGTACATGCATCAAACACTACCAGGAGCCAGGGGAACCAACCAGACTTTCCAATGAGGAGATCGTTGGAGAGGGCTACCCACATCAAAAAGGTATGGTACCGTAAACTGGGACGTTGGAGAGGCTACCCACATCAAGAAGCTATCCGTAAACTTGGATCACTGGGGTGTATACAGACTTATTTTAGGTGTTTTCATTAATAACTGTGTAAAAGCATCTGTTAAGACATCAGTTTGACAACAATATATAGCTGGGGAAAGAACGCTCTGTAATATACAGTATATAACAACATGATCAAACACATACAAATAGATTTTGCCTGATGTGTTTGTACGGTATGGAAAAATATACAAAATTTATACTTTATACGTACCGGTATTTGTATGAAAGCTATACAACATTGATACTTTTTACCAATAAAATATCCAAATTCACCCCATTTAATGGTAGAGCTAATGTATCACTTTTGTAATTACTCTGGATCAGGGTATTGATATTGGTTGAAAGGCTGATCCATGTTTTGCCTGGTGGCCAGTCTTAATGCTGCTTGTCCTTATCAAATCCCCTACCATTGAAATACTTTCTCAGGACCTCATCCCAGGATTTCCTTGGTCTATCAACTGCCGTTCTATCAACCACTCCCTTACTTCTAACGTGCTTCATCCAATCATCTTCAATTGTTCATAGCAGTCTGTCAATATACATCACCTCACCGACACACTCTATACCAAGTTGCTCTCTCAACTCTGCACTAATTGGTCTCTCTCACTGAGGCATTACACTTACATCTCATCATGTTCATTTCAGTACACTCCCCGTCTTTGGCTATCATGCTCTTTGACTGCCCATGTCTCACTACCATAAAGAAGCACACTTTTCACCCGGCAGCATACAGCTTTCTCTTAGTATGGAGTGAGATACCGGTACCCCTTATCGTCAATATTGTTACCGGTAGCAATTCTGCTAACTTCTTCCTCCCACTTCTAACTTTTGTTACTGAGCTAGACTCTGCACCACCCCTAGTGCTGGCCATGTCTCCCAGGACAGCAAAGTTATTCAACACACTCCTAAGACATCCCTAATGTGGACACTTTCAACCCTAAGCATAAGTTGGCAGTTCCCACGGCATGTTATACAGGTATACCGGTATTCAACCACAAGACTCAGACCACCTTCCACACCACTACACTTTATATATAAAGCACCCAACATTCAACACAACACACTTGATAGAATTGCTACCTACACCCTTCTTACATGCATCTCATAGCCAGACCCCACTTTTCACTGTAGTGTAGTTCCACCCTCCTCTCCATTCACCAATAAGTTGTTTTATCCTACATAAACTCTAGAACCCCTACTTTTTATACTCTCCTTCACCTTTTTTCAATTTCTCTGTTGTGCCCTCCAAACTATCTGCAATCAACACCAGGTCATCAGTATATACCATTTCCATAGCAGTCCTGTTTCTAAAATCTGTTAACAGTTCTAACACCATAATGAAGAGTAAAGGACTCAGCATTGACCACTGGTGGACCCACACCTTTACTGAAACTCTTAATTTTCTTCATCATTCGCTCTTACAGTTGTTCTTAAACATGATCATGATCACTTTTAAGAGTAGGGTATGGTAAAGTAAATATATATACCAGGTATCACATACTTTAATAAGTGTAAGTTATTGTAAAATAATGTATCATTGCTTGAAATCAGACACCATAATTATGTCCACAGGCTAGGCACACACTGAGATACAGTATAGACAACACAGGGTTACATTGATTTATGTATCTATTAACCCTCTCCGACATATGACGCGATTTTGAGCCTATTAGGGATACTTTAAAACCTTTGTTACCATCAGGGGTATTTAGAAACCTTTAGTTTAGTTACTTCAACCTCTGAAGTTGTCTTTGAGTTAGCTGTGGGCAGAAAACTAATTTTGGAGAGGTAATTATAAGAGTGAGAGAACTCTATTTCTTATTGCTAATCTGGCAACCTCTGCATCATATGAGTCTGAAAGGGTTAATAGTTTTTTAAGTCAGCCTCTATAATGTGCTTCACTACATCATAAGGTGTGCATTGTCTTCAATAAATTAAATCTGGAAAACTAAGCTGCTCTTTCCTGTATGGCCTGAATTTCAATGTGCACAATGTTGAGTCAATCCACCTCAAGAGAGCCCTCTTTGGTAAGGCTATATGATCACTCATTACAGTACCGGTATACTGTATAGTGTAAGTTTGTACTTCTCTTTCCCTGATATTTGTCTCCTCATGCATTTTGTCATGATGGTAGTAGAATGAAGGAAGTGTAAGATTTTAGTTACATAGCCTCTTTTTTTTCCGCAGGCTGTAGTACCAGTCCAAGAAGCAAGATGTGATACAGAATAGACTGCTGTTCAGAACCATCGTCCACCGCTACCTGCCTACCATGACGGAATCTCACCTCAACGACTACCTCCTTAACCTCTCCTCCAACGACTGGGAGATCTTTTACGGGGCCACAGGTTAAACATTTACTGGAGAAATTATACCTACATAATGAAGGAGTCTTAACAATATAATAGAACCCATCTCTTGTGTACTACTTGGGGTATATGTATGTGAGGTGGAAGGGTAGAGAGGGAGAGGCAGACCAAGAGTGAGATGTAGGGATGGAGTTGAGAGGTATATAAGTGAAAGTGGTGTTGGGTGAGAGGAGGGGTGCCAGCTGACAGATGACAGAGGAGTATGAAGGTGTTTCAACCAGGTATAAGAAAAACATTGGAAAATTCTAGACTTCATAAACAAGTAATAAATGTCCCTTGTAAATGAGCATACAGTTTGACTTCTACTTTGCTACATTCTTTACTAGCCTGTGTGGGGTTTAGTTATGAATAAAAAACAGTTTGCTAAAAATTTGAACAATTGCAGAACATGAGGTGCTGGAGTGGCTGTGAACCTGATGACAAGGGGGACATGATGCACCCAGCACCACCCTACATCCAGCAGCCCATACACCATCCCACCATATGAGGTGAAGGTTCAGAAGCTTAGCCATCTCAGGAAGGAAAGGTATTAGTTACATAAATAAACTCAGAAATTTGACAGAATGAATACACACATAATTTTAGGGGGAACATTTTATTGTCATTTCACTTTGTCATTTACCTGATGAAACTTTAAGCAAAATCTTGTCAGTGAAATGCTCCTCCTCATATGGTGTTTCTATTAAGGTACCGGGTATCAGTGTTGGTCTTGATTGAAAAGCTACACCATATTTTGTATAGGTATGCCTGATGGCTTCTTTCCATGCTTCACAATACTTTCCAGTGTCTGTGTCAATTCCCCAAACCTTGAGATCCTTTCACTGGACCTCATCCCAGGTCTGCCCCAACTTACTGACTGTCATTAATTGATCATTTTCATATATTACTTGTAATGCGCTTCACCCAGTCATTCTCATCCATTTTCTCCACATGGCCCAACCACCACAGTCTACATACCAGTACATACATACATACATAAATTTAGATACTGAGTGCTCCACACGAAGTGCGGTTCCAATCTCACGTCCTAATGGCGGAACTCCAGGCAGCCCTGTTCAGAGCTGCCTCACTTGTCAGGTTTATTTTTATTTAAGATCAGACCGTAAAGTTTGATTTATAAATTCTGTACCATATCAAGTCACAATCTCACTTTGTTTTTGTTAGTCCCTCTCTCACTGTGGCAAATTCACATCATGCTCATATTAATACACTCAAGTTTTCATGCATCATCCTCTTTGACTGTCCATATCCCACTACCAAATAGCAGCATACAGTACAGCTTCACTGAGTGTGTAGGGAAAAACCCTTTGGTGTCAATAGTGGTAGCATAAGAATTCTTTAAACTTTCTTCCACCCACTTAGGATTCTTGCATCCAAGATAGTCTCTGCACCACTCTCAGCACTGATCTATATCAACTCTTTCCACCCTAGAGTCATCTTGGTGTTTCCCACAGTACGTCATACAGGTATACCGGAACCTGTAATCAATATCAGTATTCAGACTACCTCCAACACCTACACTTTTTATGTACGGTATCAAACATTCTTGCGCACCACACATGATAAAGTTGCTACCCACACCCTTCTTGCATACACTGCATAACCAGACCCCACTCTTTTCTACAGTACCGTACCTCCATCTACTTAAATCACCATTACCTTTATTTTATCCACATTAAAAGTGGGGATTGGGCCTGAGTATATACATACATACATACAACTCTAGGGCCCCTGGTTTCAGTCCCTTCACTTCAAAATGCTATCATCAGCACCTTTCAAATCAAGATCAGGTTGTCAGAATAAAAATACATCATCATCAGGTTATTAGAATATAGCAACTTCCTTAGCAGTCCTGTCCTAAAATATGTTGATAGTGCTTCTAACATCATAATGAAGAGTAGAGGACTCAGCTCCAACTCCTAGTGGACCATATATTTACTGTAAACATTTTACTTTATTCACCATTCTCTCACATTTGATTAAGGAGATATTTGTTCTGGACCCCATTCTCCCTCATATTTAGCCCCATTAGTTCAAATTGAAGGTTTTGGCCTTATCCATGTTAGCATATGTAAACCAATGTGGCAAACCTGGGTAACGTTATTTAGGGACTGAGTCAAGTGTGAGAATAACTAAGAGGGTGTACGAGAGCGAGGTGGAGGGACAGAGAGGGAGAGGTAGACCGAATGAGAGGTGGAAGGATGGAGTGAGGAAGTACATGAACGAAAGCGGTGCTGGTTGGGGGGAGGGGCGTTGACTGACTGGGGACAGAGGTGCATGGGGGCGGTTCGTTCGTGGCCACCCCTTCGGGGATCACGGCGTCAGGCAATAGATAAATAGATAGATTATAGGATTTAAGTGTTTGTGTTTGTGTTTCAAATGGTCCGAGAATGCATCCCCATTTACCCCATTAATTTTAGGGTTCGCTATACAATTTTTCCTTTGAAGATGTGGTTTTCAGGAACGTAACCCAATCGTAAATCGAGGGAGATCTGCACTGTACTAGAAAATATGAATGAAGTTGGTAGAGCACTCGCCTGCAAACTGAGAGGTCAAGGGTTCAAGGCTCATTCCAGCCAGTGTGTGTTATTGGCAGACGACAGTGCTGTGGTATGCGGCGAGGTCTAGCAATCTGTGACAACTGTCCACGCAACTTTCTCTTCATAATTGCTGAGGGGCACAGGGCCCTGGGTGGGGCATTGGTTTCCCGGGCATTTCCGCACCCTCCTCAGCTCCCCGCCATGGAGTGGCTTCGGTCACCCGGGCTTTGTTGTGGTGGGCAGGGGGGGTTCTGTGGGGGCTCTCGGTTATGACCTTGGGCTTGCTCAGGGCCTTGGAGCTGTTCGGCCAGGTAGCCTGGGGAACAGCAACAATAACAACAACATACGCATAGCTTACTATGACTGTTCCTTTTACTTATATGTTTTCTAGATCTAGATGTCTAGAATTCGGTGAATCACAACTCCAGCCTTTGGAATCAGTGAAAAACTTGGGCGTTGTATTCGACAAAAATCTGAACTTTAAGAATCATATAAATAGTGTCGTGAAGAGTTGTCACCTTTACATTCGTAACCTTTATGCTATAAGGAAGTTCTTGAGCAAGGAATCTCTTTTGACCCTCATTCATTCATTTGTTATATCTAGAATTGATTACTGTAATTCATTGTTCATTGGTCTACCAAATGTTACTTTGAAGAAATTCCAGTCTGTTCTTAACCCGGGAACTGCCGGGAGACTCTTAAGAGTTCCCCCGGCGGACTGCGGGAAGACTCTTGAGAGTAAGTAAAACAAAAAATCAACTTTTGACATCGAAAAAAAAAAAAAAAAAAAATTATTTTTTTATTTTTTTATTTTTTTATTTTTTTTTGGCCCCTGGGCCATGCAAAATCTCAGTCCTCTACCTCCCCTCCTTCCCCACTTTCCTCCTCTCCTTCAGTTATCACCTATTTTCCCTATTATTCCCTTATTCTGAGGTATATTTTCGTGCTAACATTAGCGAGTTGCAAGCAGGGTGTTGTCATCACTGATGGCAAGCGAGTGCAAGAGAGAGAGAGAGAGTATCGATCGACTGTGTCTCAGTGGCCTTGGGGGAAATTGGCGGGAAAGCAGTTTGCCTCACCCATACATTATACAACTCGCGGGCTATATCTCCGATTTTGACCATCCAAACGCTGTTTTCACTCGTTTTATTGTTGTTTCAGGTTAATACCTTTATAATCAACCCATAATAGGCGCATATGGATAATTATTAATGCTATTAATGGTACAATGAATATTTTAGTGACGGAAACACCTCAAATACGTCAGCACAGGGGGACGTTTCCAATTACCCCCATGCGCACTTGTTAGGTTAATAGGTGTGCTAGACTAATATTTTCACTTCCACCCAGAACACCCACCACATATTATCTAATAGATCTACACTGGCTTCCCATCAAGGCCAGAATAGAGTTTAAAGTGTGCCTACTGACATTTAAGGTGCTGAGGTTTGATGAGCCTAAGTATTTGTTGGATCTTCTATTTCCAACACATAATGAGTCAAATGTGAATTTACGTAGTGGTGATGACCCATATCGCCTTTATGAGCCCAGAGCCATTGGGGAACGTGCTTTTGCTGCTAGATCCTTTTCTTATGTTGCCCCACGTCTATTCAATCAACTTCCTGTGTCACTTAAGCAGTTGAATTGTGTTTACGCTTTTAAGAAACAACTGAAGTCGCACATATTTCTGAGGGCTTATGATATTGGGGAGTATAGAGTTACTGATGACTATAAGCTCTAAAAAAAAAAAAAAAAAAAAATTTGTTTTTGTTTTTTTGAAATGGAAAAATTTAAGTTAATGTGAGCGCTCGTGAATCCATTTGGAGAATTGGCGCTTGAACAAATAAAATACCAGCATATTATTATTATTATTATTATTATTATTATTATTATTATCTCAAGTGACGGCATCTCTTCCATGGATTGACCTCCCAATCTACCGAGATCGGAAGTCAAAGCATCACATTTTTCCTTTGCCCCTCAACTTTCTCTTCATAATTGCTGAGGGGAACAGGGCTCTGGGTGGGGCTTTGGTTTCCCGGGCGTTTCCGCACCCTCCTCAGCTCCCTGCCATGGAGTGGTTTCGGTCACCCAGGCTTTATTGTGGTCGGCAGGGAGGGTTCTGTGGGTGCGCTCGGTTATGGCCTTGGCCTTGCTCGGGGCCTTGGGGCTGTTCGGCCAGGCAGCTTGGGGAACAACAACAACAACTGTCCACTGCAGTCCTTGAAACATCAGAGCATGTACCCTAGCCCCACTCTTGAGCAGGGAGTGCATGGTGGTAAAAAAAATGCATCATCATCATCAGGGGCATACTAGGCAACTCTACAGTAGAGCAAAACTTATAACCTTATATATTTAATTATAATGACTAAAATTGACGCAATTGTTTTGGCCAGGGGTAAATATTTTCTCATTTGCCAGCCTGGTACTCTTAGAGGTACAGTAGGGTCCCGCATAAAACGTGTTCAGATAAAACGAGTCGATTAAAACGAGCGACCTAAAATATTAATATTTAATTTTCGATAAGAACGAATGTGATCAAATAAAACGAGTCCACCGCCAAAGTGGGGCAAATCCGAGGAGTTTTCATATAGAGCGCCGAAATATCGTACAAAACGTACAAAATATCGTACGCTCCTGACGGAAATTTACGCTTACAGTGAACATTGACCATATTGGGCCACCAAAATGCCGTGTTCACATAAAACGAAATAGCATAGAACGGCCTCGTTTATCGACCAATCTCTCGTTTTATGCGGGACCCTACTGTAGTTTTAATGATACTGCTATAATAATATTTATTTGCAGATGTTTGCCTGACTCCACCAGAATTTGACAATAAAGTAATGAGCTCCAAGCCTGGCAAGAATGCTGACCAGGAAGACAGAACAGAAGATTAATATACTGTACAGTAAAATTAATAATGGGTTTGTATTCTTTTTGTTTTGTATTTATACTGGTAGTACAATATCTGAATACAGTATTTACCAGAATAATTTATTGTTTTTAAAAGTAACTAAAGGTAGCGCCAACGAACTTAACAATAATCTTGATCCCTCACCTCTCTGTAACTCAAAAGGACTTGGAGCAAACTGGCTGTAAATATCCACACCTACTGTATTTCCTGGTGGACTCTTCCCAAATGATAGAAACGTCAGCCCAATTGCTTTCATTTATCTCGAGTTGTTGTTGTTGTTGTTGTTCCCCAGGCTGTCTGGCCGAACAGCCCCAAGGTCTCGAGCAAGGCCAAGGCCATAAACGAGCGCCCCCACAAAATCCTCCCTGCTTACCACTAACAAAGCCCGGGTGACCGAAGCCACTCCAAGGCAGGGAGCTGAGGAGGGTGCGGAAACGCCCGGGAAACCAAAGCCCCACCCAAGGCCCTGTGCCCCTCAGCAATTATGAAGGGAAAGTTGAGGGGTAAGGGAAAAATGTGACGCTTTGGCTCCCAATCTGCCAACTTCTAGGTTGGCAGTAGGGAGGTCAATCCACGGAAAAGACGCCGCCACTTGAGATCTAGAAGATATATAAGTAAAAGGAACAGTCAGAGTAAGCTATGGGTATGGCAGAGATCGCTCAGTTCTCACTCGGATAGACCAGCCCATCACCACATGACTAGAACCCAATCCTCTCAGCATCAGCTAGGAAAGGCCCTAGAAAGCCGCCTTTGGCGGGGGGATAGCTCCCCTATTTCAACTCCTTTCGGGGTTGGGCACCCGCCCAAATTATAAGAAGTTAATGGGTCAAGATTATGGTCAAGTTTGCTGACGCTACCTTTAGTTATTTAATGATTAAAGCTATATTTATAATTTTTCCCTATCTGTTAATTTACTGTTCAACATTATCTTTGATGCTTTGTTTCCTCACAGCAAGCTCCCACTTTAGGATAGCCATAACAAAAATGCCTCCAGGCTTTTTGTCCAGTCATGTTCCCTTTACCTGTGTCTCTATACTGTTTGCTTCTTTTGTTTTCATGATTCCCCCAACCATTGGTGTTCTCCACTACCACCTGTTTCTCTCACTTGACTTACATGTATCTCTCATAGCATTTTGTCTTCATCCATTCTCTACACATGGACGTATACCATAGAATACTGTTCTATATCTGTTTAACCACTTTGTGTTCAGTGTCAAGAGTATGTTCTTTCAATCCAAAAGAACCAAATAGTTATCTTACTACATCTTGCCTGTTTACTATCTATCTATCTATCATTTGCCTGACGCCGTGATCCCCGAAGGGGTGGCCACGAACGAACCGCCCCCATTCACCTCTGTCCCCAGTCAGTCGACGCCCTTCCTCCCAACCAGCACCGCCTTCATCCATATACTTCCTCACTCCATCCTTCCACCTCTCTTTCGGTCTACTTCTCCGTCTCTGTCCTTCCACCTCGCTCTCGTACACCTTCTTAGTCATTCTCTCGCTTTCCATATGTTCCACATGGCCGAACCATCTCAAGGTGTTCCTTTTCACATTTTCCAGTACATCTACCTCTACACCACACCTCCTTCTTACTTCCTCATTCGTCTGTCTATCCCTCCATGTAACTCTGCACGCACTTCTCAAGTAACTCATTTCCACCCCTCTCACTCTTGGTCTGAGTATCTTCTCAAACGTCCATGCTTCGCTTCCATAAGTCAGTGTCGGGATTACCACACTGTCAAGGAAGGACTTCTTCACTTCCATTCTGACCACTCTATTTCTTGTTACTGCTTTCAGCGTTCCTACAACCCTCTTCCCCTGTTGTACCCTCTCCCGCACTTCTTCATCCATAGTCCCATCTTTACTCAACACTCTGCCCAGATACTTAAATGAGCTGACAATCTCCATAGCCTGACCGTTCAACTTCACCTCACAGTCTGTGACTTCACCCCTCTCGAATGTAATTCGGCATGACCTCCACAGGTCTCAGCTTGTGGATTTCATTGTCACACTTCCATACCAAATTGTTCCTCAATAACCATTTTTCCTTTGAAGATGCCAGGAATCTCTTGAATCAGTTCATCATCATCATCAAATCTGACGCCTCGCTTCCAGAGAAAGCACCCCCAAAAGGGATGGCCATGGCAGAAACTGCCTCCAGGTTCCCAGACATGCCCCGACTGACCCACTCCACAGTGCCATTTCCACTAAGGGGATTATAACCATGAACACTGAAGGAGCAGACTCAGAGCAGTCCCTCACCCGGATGGCAGTTCCACCACTGTTTTGCTATTTTATTTACCCCAGTTGGGCCCTGGCTGGAAGCATACCAAGCACAGGAATTTTCTGGAAATAGGAACCAGTGGTCCACTTCTCCAGAGGCTTGAATCAGTTCCCTCGAATTGATTTCCTATTTAGTTCACACTCTTTTCTATGACATGTACAGTTGGCCACATGAATTTGCATACACCTCATAAGTGTATGTATGGAAGTACAATTAGTATGATTGACTTACAAGAATAATGTTATAAAACCATCAATTGATCATATATGAAATATCTCTTTTACTAATACTGTAGTCAAGCTTCTAATTCAGTCATTCTATTTGTTCTCGCATACATAAAATCAAGTTGTGTATTCACATTCATGTAGCCAACTGTACACTGTACTGCTCCAAAATATATGGAGCTTTCTCTCTCTTTTATATCCTTATTTATCAGTTTATTTATTCAGTACAGTATTTCTTGGATGTCTGCAATGCTTGATATTTTGACATATAGGCTATAGCTTCATATTTTACCTCGCAAACACCTTTACCGGTAGTTACCTTTAATTTTGCTACGTCTTTTGTAATTAAAGTGCAAGTTCTGGCCATTGAATGTAGATTGGTTGTGCAGATGTATGTATTTACTCTTGCCCATTCCCCACTTTTTTTTTTCTGGGGGTGGCCGACTCAAGACATAGCCCGAATAGGGACAACACAACAGAAAACAATGAACACTCAAAAGCAAAATACAAAATACAAAGATATGTATCTTCTGGTGACATGGCCATATGCAAAGAATAGATGAAAACAATGTCAGGAAAAAATCATGATATAGTAATAGGAACTGCTGATAGTGAAAGACCACCAATGAGAAAAGAAACTGGAAAAGCATATTGAAGACAAACTTCCACAAAGTGGAAGATAGCTAAGATTTCATCAATGTTTTAGAAGAAAAAGGCTAATCTTCATAGGTATACAACATAGTACTTTGGATTTATGTATCTATTTGACTCCCCTTCACAATTGTAACTTGTCTTGTTTACAGAACGCGGAGAACGCATTTCATTGAGATGGAGAGACTGTGTAAGAAAGGCTTTGGATGATAGAGGAATGACTATAGATCAGGCAGGGGAAGTGGTGTGACGCATGTCGAGTATGAGCATGCTGTACAGAACGCCCAGTCAGGCCCCACTCTCGCTAGGATCGTCAGGGCAGGAACTTTGGCTGTAGTCTGTGTAGAGTTTCCTAACTTAGTTTATGTGAGCCGTTGTACTATAAGTATTATAAATATGTATTTTATTTTCATCTGAGTCAACGAGTTCTATTTTATATCATTAGTTATAAGTATTGTGTGTGGGACTTATATGTAATGATGAGAGGAGAGAGAGAGAGATATTACGTAACGGGGACCAGTGAGTGCGCCACGCGGGCAGATAGGCCTAATTCCCTCCTCCCTCCTCCCTTCCTCCCTTTCAGCGCGTGGGAAGTTCTTTGTCGATCCCAGATTGAGAGAGAATATGACGTCATGATTGCCAGTGGGCGGTCCTTAAGTAGTTTGAGATATGCCGCTAGAGGGCCGAGTATAAAAAGAGAGGTTCTTGCCACCATTTCTTCAGAACTCATCAGGCAAAGCGACTTCTCATATCCCTTGCAACTATCCATATTCTTCCGACTGATGTGAACTTTCTCTACTCTCTGAACAGCCTATCTTCTTCTCTTCTCGTCCCTGTTTAACCTCCATGACCCCTTTGGTGCAGATTTAGTCAGCCAAAGTATTATCGCTTGAGTTCTCACGAGATAAGTGCCTGTTAGATAGCCTATTTTTGGAAGGGTTAACTAGAATAGGATTGATTGATGTTTGTTGCACTCGTATATGCATTTCCCTGTGTGCGATTATTCATGTTCCTGTTTTCTGCTGGTTTAGGCAATGCTAGACTGGGATAGGGTTTCTGAGTTGTGATTTCCTATGAGTACTAGGTTGCGGTTGAACCAGTACAATTGCAACGGAGACGTGGAACGCCTAGGTGGTCTTTCTGACTGTGTACCGTGGGAGTTTAGCACTGTGTTGCGAGTGAGGGCTTTTGCCTGTGCCACCCAACACTGTGCTATCTCATTTGCTTGACTTTGAGAGGATCGCCAGGAGAGAACCAGATACTAGTGATCTGGATCTCTCAAGAGAGCATCCCGTCAATTACCGTAATTTGGCCGCACAGTCTTAAGGACCTCGCTAGGCTACGAGCCGCTTGCTCAGCCATTGTCTCTTAACCTTAGATATCCCAGCTAGACTTTGCTCGACCAGCAGATACAGCATAGTATTGAAGCTTCTCCTTATGTATATTATTGTTTAAGCATTATTGATTTCATGTGTGGCACGCTTAGCTACTTCAGAGATTAGTGGCCCACGAGCACAATCTTAGTAGGCTATTGCCAGTGCATTGTCGGAGTACTTCTTCTTAATGTTTGCCATATCCTATTGCTTATTCTTATAATTCTTCTTATGTCAATTTAAAGCCTTTAATTACCAGTGAGTTATTCATTAAATTGCTGTTCAAAATCCGATACTTACTTCTTATGAGTATTCGAGAAGCATCTAACTTATCAGAAGATTCCTTGCTTGATGCTCGAGGACTATTGTTTAACGTAACGTAATAGTGCCGATCCGAAGTAGAGGGTGGAGGACTTCTTAAGTTCTTAGTTCAAGGGTGGATTACTTCGGCTTCGGCCAACACTATTCTTTAGTGTTGTAGTACTTTCTTCTTTGTTTGATTGTTGACCAGACTAGATAACTCCCGTCTTGCTATTAGTCTGTTGTGTGAAACGCTAGTACCGAGTTCTTGTATACCCCGTTATAGCAGATAGAACTCTGGAGGGTAGTGGCGTTTTTTGTTCGGCTGGCAGTACTCTGGGGTTGGGATCGTGTGTTTCCGTTGTGGCAGCGAGCCATACTCGAGTCCTGTGTAAGAGCCCTAGTGTACCCGAGTGCCCGGTCGTAACAAATGGCGACCTTGCTTAGGATTTTGTGAACAGTATAATTTTTTTGCAGAGTTGTACAACATTTGTTTGTTCGTACTTTAGCGTGCATATTGAAGAATATTTTTTTTTATAAGGCAATTAGGAGAGCATTTAAGAGACTCCAGTTAATTTAGTAATTAGTGCTTACATAAGGGAGTTTAACACTTTTGTCTCGAGAATTTTTTGTGAACTTCAGTATGTCGTGCCCTAGTATTGACGAGGAGCGAGAGATGCCATTTGAGGAGGTGCCGTTAGTAACTAGTGAGGAGGATGCTAGACTTTTTGTGAGTAAGCAGTACCACGTGACGGAGGAGAGGCTGACTGGGGTGAATGTTTATGGCTTGCACCTGATAGCCAAGGTTTTGGGTCTATCCAATGTAGGAGGGATGTCCAAGGGGGAGCTGATTTCCTGGGTGTTGCGTGGGCGACATGGGGTTTCGGAGGAGAGGGCGTTTGGGGGGGTTCCTCCCCAGATCCCCTCTCACTCGACTCCCACAGTGCCGTCCACTCAAGTACCGGAGGTTAGCACCCTCCCACAGAGGGATGAGAATTGGAAGATTGGAGTGCCCTCGGGCGGTGCGTATGGTGGTTCCCCAGTTCTTGCCCCCCCTCCTTCAGTAGTGGCAGCTCCCTCTTCCTGCCTGTCTCCAGATATGATATTTAAACTTGAGCTTGCTAAAATTGAGGCTGAGACTAGGAGGCAGGAGAATGAGACTAGGAAGCAGGAGAATGAGACTAGGAAGCAGGAGAAGGAGATTGAGGCTGAGATTAGGAGGCACGAGGCTGAGCTTAGGTACGACTCAGAGAAATATTGTGCTCAAATAGATTTAGATAAGACTCGTGCAGAGTCGACAGGGATTCGGATGGGCCGTGAGGGCCAAGTAAGAGAACAGTCCTTGTCCCACTTAGTCAAGTTGGTGCCGGCATTTAGTGAAACTGAAGTCACAGAATTTTTTAATCGTTTTGAGAAGAAGTGTAGGGAGCATAATTGGCCTGAAGAGAAGTGGGCAGCTCTGGTCTCCTCAAGACTTACGGGTAAGGGTCTGAAGGCTTATGATGCACTGCCTTTAGAGTCTTGCATTGACTACCCAGTATTGAAGAGAGCTGTCCTACGGGCATACGAGTTGCAACCAGAAACCTATCGATTGAAGTTTCGGGGTGTTACGAAGACTAGGGAGGCGACCTTTCTTGAACATGCCCGGGACTTAAAAGATGCACTTGCTAACTGGACACGTTCTGAGAAAGCTGAGACGGCCGAACAGTTGACTGAGCTGTTTCTGCTCGAGCAGTTTTATAAGTGTACAGGTGCAGAAATGACTTTAACTATTAAAGAAAAGAATCCAAAAACTCTACAGGAGGCAGCTGAGATGGCTGACCTCCGGCTATCATTAATTCGTGGGTGCGGGTCTGCCCAGCGTAGTGAGGCAGGTAACAAGGGGCGTGACGCCCCACCCCCCCGAGTTAGTAATATATCTTATGCAAACAAGTACAAGAGTTATGATACCAAGACTGACCACAAGACTAGCACCGTCCCATTTAAGAAGGGGCCGGGCCCTTCCCAGTACCAAGGGAAGCCCAAAGGGGAGTTAGAGTGTTATCAATGTCATAAAAAGGGGCACTTTGCAAGAGTCTGTCCTAGCAAACCACCTACAGCAGCTGTGTCTTTGGCCTGCAACATTGGTGTGTCTCTGAAGCCTTCTGAGTTTGCCCGGGGCAGTTCGTCAGAGGCTGAGGCACAGCCAATGCAGAAGCACCTGGGAGGCTCGAACCCTGCTCAGGATGTTTTTTGCGACCATAGAGGACGGGGTTGCGTGATGTGGGCGGGGCGCAAGCATGGAGTAGAGGTCTTGCGTGATACAGGTGCTTCCCAGACTTTGATGAAAAACTTGACTGGCTACCCTATAAATGCGGCTCGGGTGGTGGTGGTGCAGGGTATTAATGCAACTCGGTCATACCCGCTGGTGCGGTTGGAGTTGGAGGTGGATGGTGTGGCACGTGAATTGGATGTTGGGATTGTGGAGAAACTGCCAGTGGAGGGCGTCGACCTTCTTCTCGGCAACGACTTTGCAATGCCCGCTTCTGAGGTTCTACCCTTAGTCGTTGCCGAGAGGCCGGCCGACGTGAGTAGGGAAGAGCGAGAGTGGGTCGAGCGGTGCCAGGCACAACCCATGGCGTGTGCTGTCACCCGAGCTCGGGCAGCTAAAGTGTCACAGCCTAGTCCTCCGTCTTCAGACCAGCAGAGGAACGATCAACAGGAGGAGGCTAAAGCTGGAGTTGGTTTTAAGAGTTTTGACTCGGCGGCTCTCCTGGGTGATTCAGTATTAGCACCATTACTTAGTTCTGGAGTAGCCCCTGGGCCTGTCATCGAGAGTGACGAGGCTGGGCATGACGAGTCTCCCCGACAGCAACGTTATGAACATCGAGAGAGACAGAGGGAGCAGCTCAGTATCGGGGAGGGTCATGCATTGCTCCGGGAGCAGTTAGATCGCTTGGCACCCTCAGATATACGTCGGTTGCAGCTGGAGGACCCTGAGCTCCAAACGTGTGCTAATGGAGCTGTGGAGCTCGACGAGGACGGTGATGCACAGCCGGGAGATTTTTTTTATTTAGATGGCATCCTGTATCGGCGTTTTCAAGACCCTAACCGTAGCTGGAAGATGGGGTCCGGGGTAGTGGACCAGTTGATGGTGCCGCGGGAGTGCAGGGATAGCCTACTGAGTTTGGCGCATGACACACCGCTGGCAGGACATTTGGGGGTAAGAAAAACGGTGGCGGCTTTGGGGGAAGTTGTTTTGGTGGCCGGGGATGAAGTCTCATGTGCAGTCCTGGATAAACTCATGTGATATTTGTCAACGGGTCGGGAAACCAAACCAAGTTATTCCTAAAGCTCCGTTGCACCCTATTCCTGTAATTGGGCCACCTTTTAGTAAGATTGTTGTTGACATGGTTGGTCCCCTCCCTCCCACAAAGGCTGGTAATAAATTTTTGTTAACCATCATGGATGTTGCCACTAGATACCCCGATGCATACCCCATGAAAAACGGCATGGCTAAGACGGTAGTCAGTAACTTGTTGTGGTACTTTTCAAGGTACGGGTACCCGGAGGAGATTCAGTCTGATCAGGGGTCCAATTTCACCTCCAATCTCTTTAAGCAAACAATGCAACAGCATGGAATACGGGCGGTGGTATCGTCAGCGTATCACCCTGAGAGCCAAGGGGTGCTTGAGCGGTGGCATGCCACCCTTAAAAGCATGCTCAGGTGTTATTGTGCTGATAACGGAAGAGATTGGGATCTTGGATTGCCGTATGTACTGTTTGCTGCTCGGGAAGTGCCTGGTGAGAGCCTGGGATTTAGTCCAAACGAGCTGATTTTTGGACACCGAGTCAGGGGCCCCCTTAATATGCTGCGGGAAATTTGGGAAGGAACTGTGCCGCCTTGTTCCTTGTTGAAGTATGTGTTTGAAAGCCGTGAGCGCATGCTTAAGAGTCTGGAGATGGCAGGTCGGAATTTAACAGGGTCACAAGCTTTAATGAAGGACAGGTATGATCGCAAAGTGAAGCTCCGGGAGTTCATTGTGGGACAGGAGGTGTTGATTTTGTTGCCTTTGGTGGGTAACCCCTTGTCGGCGAAGTATACTGGACCCTATAAAATTGTGGAGAAAATTTCGGACCTAGATTACCTTGTTGCCACTCCAGACAGGAGGAAGAAGAATCAGTTATGTCACGTGAACCTGATAAAAGAGTATGTGAGGCGCCCCTCTGAGCCTCTCACTGTCCCTGTGTTGGCTTGTTGCGGCCGTGGTGGAGAAGGAGAGGGGGACAGTCAAGCTTCAGAGGAGGATAGCTGGGATCACCATGTTTCAGCGGATCAGTGGGCGGGGAACTCGAGCCTAAGGGCTGACGAGGCTATAGCCCATTTGCCTGAGCCGCAATTTGAAGCTATCCGTCAGTTGCTCGGTTTATACCCCACTGTATTCGCTGAACATCCAGGCCTCACTACTCAGGCTATGCATGATGTTGACGTGGGGCACCATCTACCCTTTAAGTCAATCCCATACCGTGTGCCCCCCATAAAACTACCCGCTCTGAGGGATGAGTTGGAGTATATGCTCGGTAGAGGGTTGATAGAGAAAGGTACCGTTAAATGGACTTCCCCCGTAACACTGCAGCCTAAACCAGATGGCAAGGTACGCTTCTGTATTGATTTCCGTAGGCTAAACGGTTTGACGCCAACTAACCCATATCCTCTTCCTCGGGTTGATGATAGTGTTGATAAAATTGGTAATGCTCGGTTTTTGTCTAAAGTTGATTTAGTAAAAGGTTACTGGCAAGTACCTTTGTCCGAGCGCGCTAAAGAGGTATGTGGTTTTGTGGTGGACGGGAGTACTTACCGGTGTAATGTTATGCCCTACGGACTTAAGAATGCACCAGCAACGTGTCAGAGCCTGATGAATGAAAGTGAAAAGGACAATGATGCGCTGGGGCATTTCGAGATCTATGTTCCAGCCTATGGTCCGGTCGGTGTAGTTTACCCAGATCATTACCCTCTCGAGATCTTGGACCAGTTTCACAATCGGAATATGAGGCTGACCAGGTGGTCACTAAGGTTATTGGTATATAACCTGGACATAAGCCATATTGCCGGTTGTGACAACGAGGTTGCATGTGGTCGTTCAGGGGTATATGATCCTGGGTAGATTGACACACGGGTAGCCTCCTGCTTTGGTTTGAGTAGTATTTTGCGCTTGGTGCTTGTTGGCTCGCGGTTGTAGCCCAGCGTATTGGGTCGTAAAGCAGGATTGTTGAGCGTTTGGTATAGAAGAAAATAGGCTGCCCTTATAGTGCAGCCGGAAAAAAACATATTAAAATATAAAAAAAATCATATAAAAACTCTTTCTTTTTGATATAGATAATTGTATAAGTTTGTCATAGCCTATAGTGTTTGAGTAGTCCACGAACTATCAAACGGCTGAGCTGCTGTAAGCTCGCTCTGGGAGCATGATATTATGTCTTTTACTATTGTTGGGAGGAGTTATGAAATGTGATTTTTTTTTTTATATAAGATGTGTTTTAGTGATAAACTCAGCGTTGTTTTAGTGCCATGCGGTCGCTGGGTGTGGGGGGTTTGATGGGGTTCTGTATATCAGATTTTAGCTCAGGGTTGAGCAAGTAAAATCTTGGGGGAGGTGTGACGCATGTCGAGTATGAGCATGCTGTACAGAACGCCCAGTCAGGCCCCACTCTCGCTAGGATCGTCAGGGCAGGAACTTTGGCTGTAGTCTGTGTAGAGTTTCCTAACTTAGTTTATGTGAGCCGTTGTACTATAAGTATTATAAATATGTATTTTATTTTCATCTGAGTCAACGAGTTCTATTTTATATCATTAGTTATAAGTATTGTGTGTGGGACTTATATGTAATGATGAGAGGAGAGAGAGAGAGATATTACGTAACGGGGACCAGTGAGTGCGCCACGCGGGCAGATAGGCCTAATTCCCTCCTCCCTCCTCCCTTCCTCCCTTTCAGCGCGTGGGAAGTTCTTTGTCGATCCCAGATTGAGAGAGAATATGACGTCATGATTGCCAGTGGGCGGTCCTTAAGTAGTTTGAGATATGCCGCTAGAGGGCCGAGTATAAAAAGAGAGGTTCTTGCCACCATTTCTTCAGAACTCATCAGGCAAAGCGACTTCTCATATCCCTTGCAACTATCCATATTCTTCCGACTGATGTGAACTTTCTCTACTCTCTGAACAGCCTATCTTCTTCTCTTCTCGTCCCTGTTTAACCTCCATGACCCCTTTGGTGCAGATTTAGTCAGCCAAAGTATTATCGCTTGAGTTCTCACGAGATAAGTGCCTGTTAGATAGCCTATTTTTGGAAGGGTTAACTAGAATAGGATTGATTGATGTTTGTTGCACTCGTATATGCATTTCCCTGTGTGCGATTATTCATGTTCCTGTTTTCTGCTGGTTTAGGCAATGCTAGACTGGGATAGGGTTTCTGAGTTGTGATTTCCTATGAGTACTAGGTTGCGGTTGAACCAGTACAATTGCAACGGAGACGTGGAACGCCTAGGTGGTCTTTCTGACTGTGTACCGTGGGAGTTTAGCACTGTGTTGCGAGTGAGGGCTTTTGCCTGTGCCACCCAACACTGTGCTATCTCATTTGCTTGACTTTGAGAGGATCGCCAGGAGAGAACCAGATACTAGTGATCTGGATCTCTCAAGAGAGCATCCCGTCAATTACCGTAATTTGGCCGCACAGTCTTAAGGACCTCGCTAGGCTACGAGCCGCTTGCTCAGCCATTGTCTCTTAACCTTAGATATCCCAGCTAGACTTTGCTCGACCAGCAGATACAGCATAGTATTGAAGCTTCTCCTTATGTATATTATTGTTTAAGCATTATTGATTTCATGTGTGGCACGCTTAGCTACTTCAGAGATTAGTGGCCCACGAGCACAATCTTAGTAGGCTATTGCCAGTGCATTGTCGGAGTACTTCTTCTTAATGTTTGCCATATCCTATTGCTTATTCTTATAATTCTTCTTATGTCAATTTAAAGCCTTTAATTACCAGTGAGTTATTCATTAAATTGCTGTTCAAAATCCGATACTTACTTCTTATGAGTATTCGAGAAGCATCTAACTTATCAGAAGATTCCTTGCTTGATGCTCGAGGACTATTGTTTAACGTAACGTAATAGTGCCGATCCGAAGTAGAGGGTGGAGGACTTCTTAAGTTCTTAGTTCAAGGGTGGATTACTTCGGCTTCGGCCAACACTATTCTTTAGTGTTGTAG
>JBAKBP010033353.1:0-21968 GCA_037953745.1 Lithodes maja
ACTCGATAAAGAGAGAGAGAGAGAGAGAGAGAGAGAGAGAGAGAGAGAGAGAGAGAGAGAGAGAGAGAGAGAGATATTCAGGCAGACAGACGGAAGTAGGAGGAAAGCCTTACACTTGAAGGTTTCATCTGGTATTCCTGGAAATATGGCGGGAAAGGAAAGAGAGAGGGAGGGGAGGAGGGAAGGAGAGATGGAGGGATGGATAAAAAGGGAGGGAGGGTGGGGGGAGAGAAGGAGGTAGGGAAGAATGAAGGAGAGATGGAGGGATGGATAAAAAGGGAGGGAGGGTGGGGGAGATGGAGGGTAGGGGAGAGAAGGAGGTAGGGAAGAATGAAGGAGGGATGGATAAAAAGGGAGGGAGGGTTGGGGAAATGGAGGGTAGGGGAGAGAAGGAGGTAGGGAAGAATGAAGGAGAGATGGAGGGATGGATAAAAGGGGAGGGAGGGTTGGGGAGATGGAGGGTAGGGGAGAGAAGGAGGTAGGGAAGAATGAAGGAGAGATGGAGGGATGGATAAAAAGGGAGGGAGGGTGGGGAGATGGAGGGTAGGGGAGAGAAGGAGGTAGGGAAGAATGAAGGGGGGATGGATAAAAAGGGAGGGAGGGTTGGGGAAATGGAGGGTAGGAGGGGAGGAGGTAGGGAAGAATGAGGAGGGTGGATAAAAGGGGAGGGAGGGTTGGGGAGATGGAGGGTAGGGGGAGGAAGGAGTGGAAGAAGAGAGATGGAGGGATGGATAAAAAGGGAGGGAGGGTTGGGGAGTACAATGGAGTACAAAGGAAATCAAGCAACAACAGATCCAGTGACCCTTCTAGGTTGCTTGTCCTCCAAAACACTGAGGATCAAGTGTCCAAACAGTGGTTTTAGAGTGGGTAAGGGAACATTGGAAAGGGACTTACTGCCCTGGAACTAATGTCCGTGGCAGGATTAGGAAGTTAGTAGGGGACAGATGGGTTAGTAACTGAGGGGGGGATAAAATAAAGTTATTCATTTACAAACGCAGTCAGTCGCGGGTTTGATGCGAGATATTTGTCTAGGCGGAGTTTAAATGAATCAACGGTGATGCAGTCTATAACGTTTCGGGGAAGCCCATTCCACAAGTTGACAACTCGATTGAAGAAGAAATTCTTAGATTCGTGCGAGTTAAAAGATTTACCAATAATTTTGCAACCGTTTCCCCGCGTGTAATTAGATTGGTCGATAGTGAAGTACTTACTACAGTTCATATTGTCGATGCCTTTGATGATTTTGAACACTTGAATTAAGTCGCCTCTTAATCTGCGCTGGGTTAAAGGAAATAGATTTAATTCTCTAAGACGCTCTTCGTATGGTTTGTTCTTTAGGCTAGGTATCATTTTGGTAACTCTACGTTGAACTCGTTCTAGCTTGTTTATATCTTTTTGGTAATAAGGGCACCAGGATTGAACGCAGTATTCCAGAAGAGGGCGGACTAAGGAATTGTAAAGGGTTAGGATAACTTCTTTGGATTTATGCTCAAATGACCTGCCTATAAAGCCAATTATTTTGTTTGCCTTCTTAACAACTTCTGAACATTGTTGACTCGGTTTTAGGTTACTCGATATTGTTACTCCCAGATCGGTTTCTCTGTTTACATTCTTAAGTTGAGTGCCATTCATCGAATAGTTTGCTTTCTCATTTAGGTATCCGATATGTAGTACTTTACATTTATCCGCATTGAAACTCATTTGCCAAATTTGGGCCCAACATGACAATTTATCTAGATTGTGTTGCATATCGTCAACTTGTTCTTTTGAGAGTACGCTATTTGCAATTTTTGTATCGTCAGCAAATTTTGAGATTGTACAGGTGAGACCCTCATCTATGTCGTTGATGTAAATTAGAAAGAGAATTGGTCCTAGTACCGATCCCTGGGGTACCCCGCTACTTACATTGGTCCATTTAGATGCCTTACCGTTTATGACTACCCTTTGCTTTCTGTTGCTGAGCCAATTTTCTATCCATTTCAACACACCGTCTTGTATTCCATGCGCTTTTAGTTTTAACAGTAAACGTTTGTGGGGAACTTTGTCAAAGGCCTTTTGAAAATCAAGGTATATAATATCTACAGCTTTACTCTCATCGTAGAGGTTGAGGATATCGTGGAAGAAGTCTAAGAGGTTTGTTAAACAGGAACGTTTTTTTACGAAAGCCGTGTTGAGTATCTTTAAGTATGTTATTTTCCTCTAAGTGATTTACGAGTCTGTCTCGTATGACCGTTTCTAGCATTTTACATACAACTGAGGTTAAGCTAATTGGACGATAGTTACTGGGTAGGGATTTGCTGCCTTTTTTTAATATCGGTGTTACGTTGGCTAGCTTCCACTGATCAGGCATAGTTCCAGACTGCAAGGATTTATTGAATAGTAATGTCAGTGGTTTGGAGAGCTCATTCTTAGCTTCCTTTAGAACTCTAGGCGAGATTGTATCAGGTCCTGGCGTTTTATTTACCTTGAGTTTATCTAAACAATTCAATACTTCTCTCTCTGTAACGGTGATATTGCTTAGAACATCTGAATTATCAATCTGAATCGGCGATGGTGTAGGGATATCACTGAGGTCTTCTGTTGTAAAAACTGATGCAAAGAAGGTATTGAGGGCATTACTCATTTGTACTTCGTCTTTGGTGTATTCTCCTTTTTCATCGACTAACGGTCCAACAGTTGAAGTAACTACTTTTTTCTTTCTGATATAACTATAGAATTCTTTCGGGTTTGTTTTACTTTGATTCGCAATATGTAACTCTAAGGTCTTTTTACTTTGCTTAATTAACTTTTTGGCTTTGCGTCGTAGCTCTACAAATTTCACCCGTTCTTCGTCATTTTGTGAGGATTTTAATCTATCATTAGCAAATTTTTTAGCAAGCAGGCAGTTTGAAATATCTTTATTCCACCATTTGGGCTTATTATTATGGCCTGGACGCCGTATTTTCGATGGTATGCAGTCTTGCACTGCTTTTAGGTAAGTGGTTTCGAATAACTTCCAAGATGTATTTATGTCGTTATTGTTAATTAAAAAGCTCCAGTCAGTTTCTTTAAACATAGCTCTAAGTTTATGGAAGTTTGCTTTCTTGAAATTAGGGACTTTTTCGATGCTACTATTTGGTTCGTTACTAGTAAACTTTAAAGTGAAAGTTATCGTACGATGGTCGCTGTTACTGAATTCATCACCAACATTCAAATTCTCTATCAATTCTTCTTTTGTTGCAAGTACAATGTCAAGAACGTTATTACCACGGGTCGGCGTTCGAACAAATTGATAAAGCGAACTCTCTTGCAAGTTCGTTTACAAGTCATGTCCGGAGTGTGAAGTAAGAGTATCGCCCCACTTGGTCACAGGTAAATTAAAGTCGCCCAAAATTACGGTATCTTGTGAGTTACTTACATCTGCAATTTGTTCGTAAATTTCTCGGTCAGTTTGCACTGATTGAGCTGGAGGTCTGTATATTAACGCAAGTATTATTTTTGTACCTTTATTATTCTTTATTAGCACAAAAGATGTGTCGACGTTCACAATTTGAGGTTTTGACACGAGTGTCGGGTTAAGACTTTCTTTGATATAAAATAAAACGCCACCTCCATTTTTATTTATTCGGCTGTTCTCAAACATTACATAACCGGGAAGTGAATACTCTGCTAAAAAGTCTCTATCTTCTGTATTGAGCCAAGATTCTGTTATGCCAATCACATCATAATTTTCTGTAAACACTAGTTCCTCTAAATCTGAAAATTTATTGCGTATGCTACGAGCGTTTGCATAGAAAACCTTTAAAGTTGCGGTTGGTGGATGAGTGAGTTAGTGCGTGGGTAGGTTGGGCGGATGAGCGAGTTAGTGCGTGGGTAGGTTGGTGGATGAGTGAGTTAGTGCGTGGGTAGGTTGGAGGATGAGTGAGTTAGTGCGTGGGTAGGTTGGTGGATGAGTGAGTGCGTGGGTAGGTTGGTGGATGAGTGAGTTAGTGTGTGGGTAGGTTGGCGGATGAGAGAGTTAGTGCGTGGGTAGGTTGGCGGATGAGTAAGTTAGTGCGTGGGTAGGTTGGTGGATGAGTGAGTGCGTGGGTAGGTTGACGGATGAGTGAGTTAGTGCATGGATAGGTTGGCAGATGAGTGAGTTAGTGCATGGGTAGGTTGGTGGATGAGTGAGTGTGTGGGTAGGTTGGTGGATGAGTGAGTACGTGGGTAGGTTGGTGGATGAGAGTGTGGATAGGTTGGTCGATGAGTGAGTGCGTGGGTAGGTTGGCGGATGAGTGAGTTAGTGCGGGGGTAGGTTGGCGGATGAGTAAGTTAGTGCGTGGGTAGGTTGGTGGATGAGTGAGTGCGTGGGTAGGTTGGCGGATGAGTGAGTTAGTGTATGGATAGGTTGGCAGATGAGTGAGTTAGTGCATGGGTATGTTGGTGGATGAGTGAGTTAGTGCGTGGGTAGGTTGGCGGATGAGCGAGTTAGTGCGTGGGTAGGTTGGTGGATGAGTGAGTTAGTGCGTGGGTAGGTTGGTGGATGAGTGAGTTAGTGCGTGGGTAGGTTGGAGGATGAGTGAGTTAGTGCATGGGTAGGTTGGTGGATGAGTGAGTGCGTGGGTAGGTTGGTGGATGAGTGAGTTAGTGTGTGGGTAGGTTGGCGGATGAGAGTTAGTGCGTGGGTAGGTTGGTGGATGAGTGAGTTAGTGCGTGGGTAGGTTGGTGGATGAGTGAGTGCGTGGGTAGGTTGGTGGATGAGTGAGTGCGTGGGTAGGTTGGTGGATGAGTGAGTGCGTGGGTAGGTTGGCAGATGAGTGAGTTAGTGCGTGGGTAGGTTGGTGGATGAGTGAGTGCGTGGGTAGGTTGGCGGATGAGTGAGTTAGTGCGTGGATAGGTTGGCCGATGAGTGAGTTAGTGCGTGGGTAGGTTGGTGGATGAGTGAGTGTGTGGGTAGGTTGGTGGATGAGGGATTGCGTGGGTAGGTTGGTGGATGAGCGAGTGCGTGGGTAGGTTGGTGGATAAGTGAGTGCGTGGGTAGGTTGTTGGATGAGTGAGTGCGTGTGTGGGTAGTTTGGTGGATGAGTGAGTGAGTGGGTAGGTTGGTGGATGAGTGAGTGAGTGTGGTGGTAGGTTGGTGGACGAGTGTGAGTGCGTGGGTAGGTTGGTGGATGAGTGAGGTAAGTGAGTGTTGAGTGCGTTAGTGTATGAGTAAATGAGTGAGTAGATATTTCTTATGCAACATTTAACACATTGCATAAGTACACTGTTGGTCCAGGTACCATGGCAGGCCTTATAATTACAAAGGCTAGTTGACATAACAAGCTTTATTATCAGCTTAACAAGAGAGAGGGAGAGTGTATGTGTGCGTGTAGTTGTGTGTGTGTAGGGTGGGGGGGGGGGGGGTATGAGTGAGAGAGTATGTGAGAGTAAGAGATACACAGTTACACATATACTCAGACCACAGATACACATTATACTCAGACCACACAGACCTTGCAGTCCTTTGTAGGTGGTCCGGCCTTAATAGGGAACAGGGACAGTTAACCCCTACTGTACCAGAGCATACAGTAATAAAAGTCCCCCCCAGTCCCAAGCAATGTGGACAAAATGGCAAGATAGAACAACCTTTCACCTCAAGAGATGAAGGAATACTGGCTCTCCCAGCCTTCAGAGGGTTGGATATAAGCTGAGAAGTGTTGCCATATCGAGAGCAGTGCTCAAACGGTTGTGGTACCAGGCACAGCCTGATACAGGCAGTTACAAGGAAAGTACATTACTGATGGTTCACAGATCCCAGCCGTCGCTGGTACTGGACGGGTTAATAGTAGAAGATTTTTGTTCTATGTGAATGAAAGATACAAAAGTCAAAGCTTCTTGTATCAGATGTCCCCTCCCCCCCCCCCTGCCCCCCCCCCCCCCTCAAGTTGAAAAAGTGACAGAACCAGATTCAAGGTACGTTAGAGTCAAAGTGTTTGGACACACGGAGCTTGAAGTAGTATAACTCATAGAATGAGGGAAAGACAGATTGAAGGAGAGAGTTCCAAAACTTGCTTGTTAAGTAGAAGACTGGGAAAATTGGATCAATATTGTGTTAGAGTTCAACAGAATAGGGGTGGGAGAGTGTTGAAAGGTGGGTGCATCCCACTCTCTATAAGGGAGGAAGTAGCCTACACACTGAGAAACTATGAAGATCACCGATTATTGTAATAGTGGTAGAAGAGTGAGAGAGAAGCAACATAGTGGCGCGAAGAATGAAATTTTACGGAATTAGCAAGAGGAGTTGAGTTAGTGAGACAGAATGCTTTTGACTCTGCCCTTTAGAAAAGTGCAATATGGGTTGAACCTCCCTACATATGCGAACAATACTCGATACATGGGTGCAGAGCAAGAAGCAGTGCGGGGGTGAGAGACCACAGAGACGGTTGAGCACACCTAACTTATGGGAAGCTGTTTTAGCAAGTGGTAATAATTATGATCTTTCAAAGAAAGGCCAGAATAAAAAGAAACGGGAATACTGAGAGAAGATGAAGGGTTGATTTGTGTGTTGTATAAGTATTAGGGATAGACGTGTGGAAGTTATTGACGGGTTGATAAATGGAGAAATGGACAGCAAAGTAGGAGAGAGAGAGAGAGAGACTTTGTAAAAATCTAGGGGTTGGAGAGCTGGACAGAATCAGAGTGGGACTGTGTTGAGAGGCGGGTGCCCCGCACTCGCTGCAAGGGAAGGGGTATGCACTGAGAGAGCTCTGAAGAACACTGATTGTTCTAATATCGATAGTAGAGTGAAAAAGATGCAACATTGCGGCGTGTAGAGAGATTGTAGGGAACTAATAAGAGAAAGTGAGTTGATGAGACGAATTGCTTTGGACTCTTCTTTTTCAAGAAGTGCGGTATGGGTGGACTCTCCCCACGCATGCGAACAATACTCAATACAGAGGCGCACTGTGCCCCGATACAGAGCAAGAAGCTGTGCGGTGGTGAAGAACCCGCGGAGACGATTGAGTACACCTAACTTTTCGGAAGCTGTTTTAGCATGAGTGGTATATGATCTTTCCAAGAAAGGTCAGATGAAATGATACACCAAGAATATTGAGAGAAGATAAAGGGATAATTTGTGTATTGTGGAAGAATAGTTGATAGTCTTGTGGAAGATTGTAATGGAGAGATAGATGAAGAAAGCCTAAGTTTGAGCGAAGAGTTCAGTATTGTCAGAGGAAAAAGTGGGTAGTGCAGACAGACTGGAAAAGAGGAGGGAAAGACAAGGAAGTAAAATTGTTGGAGAGGTTCTTGGCTAGATGACAGAAAGCTTGGGAAGAACTAGATTTTGAACTTGAAAAGTTCAGAGCAAATTTAATTCATGAAAAGAGTTTTTGGCTAGTCGAAGAACAGATTTGGCTTGAATTCGGGCAGAAACACATAAATCACGAGATTCTTGAGCTTGAAGGTGACAATATCGTTTGAATGCTTCCTCCTTATTGCGGACAACAGTAGGACAAGCATGAATAAACCAATATTTGTTTTGCATTAGACTGAGAGAAAGAAAATGGAATGTATGCTTTCATGCCCGAGAGGATTACTCCAAGGGAAAAAGGGAAAAGGGAAAAGCCACGGAAGGAAAAAGCATTCCATTGGAAATCAAAGAAGTACTGCCGAAGAGCATACCAGTCGGTAGTGCCAAAGTGCCACAAGCGCCGCCGGCTGAGAGGATCGGGTGGCCGTACCGTAGAGATAGGACAGGTAACAGAGAAGGTTGTGATCAGAGGAGCCCAACGGAGAGAAAAGGTTTTACAGAGTAAGTAGAAGGATTAGAAGTTAGAAATATGTCTAGAATTTTGAACCGATGTCCAAGGTGGTCAGGAATTCGAGTAGGGCACTGGACTAACTGCTCGAGGTCAATTAGGATAGACAAAGATGGAAAGTAATTGAAATGGGGCTTCCAAAGCCAATGTAGAGTATACCTATGACGTCCCAATATCTAATTGTTATTATATTGACTATTTGATTGCGTGTGCCAAATATTTTACTTTTATCACATGCACAATGTATCTACCTAACTGCCTCACTATAGGACACGGACATTTGCACCATGCAGACATTTATCATTATGGGATACTAACACCTACAGAAGTCGTACACTTATAGCAATAGGATACGGTCACTGCTAGAACTATTACACAAGTATACATATACAATGGGCTTAACGGATAATATGAATTGTATGTCTTTAAATAAGCGGCAGTTCTTCCAAATGAATAAACTAGCTCTTCGGATTAACAATTACCACTGATTAGTACTTCCGATGGAATGTTACAAATGTCCACTAAATCCATGTTCTTGTTTTCTGCTTGGTGACTAGAGGCGTAGCAAGTGAAGAGACTGCCCAAATATTTCCAGGTTTACGGGATCGAACGCCGACCCTCTCGATTGTACACCAAACCAGTTAATAATTGCACTACAAGAATATATAACAATTTTCAGATGCAGAGGTTTAGAGGATGAAGATATTTATCAACTGTTTATCAAAGAAATGCTGAATATGAGACCAAACAAACTGGGCATTCTTTCCAAAACAAGCGGCTACATATATACTGTGTAGTTAGTTACAAGATTTCGTTCATTTATCTGTCTCTTTGTGTACTTTCACCCACTGAAGATTATGACCCAAAGCTAGAGATAATGTTGGACGGGTTGGGTCTTATGACCTATTTTGACCGTATATTCTGGCTATCATTAGAAGATTTTATACAGTTAAAGAAGGATTTGTGGGAATTAAAAGGGTAAAGGCTACTTCAACATTAACCCTCTGACTTCCACATACCCTTACTATTCTGAATAAAATCGTCTACTAATAGCCACAACGCAGAAAAGAAATGCGTAATCGGATCTTGAAACTCAGACTCGTCAATCTGAATACGATGAAGATACAGTAGATGTATAACATTGTATATAATCGCCAGCTATCGGCAGGAAATATTCAACTACATTCATAAGGTCATTACGGGCGATACAAACTACTGTATTTCATAACGTCTTGGTAAAGTAAAGTAAAGTCAAACAAAATTATTGCCAATAAGAAAAACAATACAGAAGTTTATAATAATAATAATGGAAATGGCAAATGGAAATGGTGTGTGTGTGTGTGCTATGTACTTGGGTTACACATATGAGAGAGAGAGAGAGAGAGAGAGAGAGAGAGAGAGAGAGAGAGAGAGAGAGAGAGAGAGAGAGAGAGAGAGAGAGAGAGAGAGAGAGAGAGAGAGACGACCCCCCCCCTTCCCCCCAAAAAAAAAAGCTAAGCCCTCATACATATTCATTCAAACTCTTTTAAGAAAATGTGGCTAATCCGGGCCTAAGACAGGAGGTGGCCGGAGCGGACATCTCTCACCGGCTTATTACCGGAACTGCCACTTTACCGCATTACACAAATTAACCTGTCACCCGACATTTAATCAGTCCAGCGATATATTCCGGACATTATACCAGAAGCCACCAGGGAGAGGGAGGTTTGGGAGTCAGAGAGGGTTTGCTGGCACGTCATGGGCTTGCAATTTGGGTGGCTAGTTGATGGTAACTATAATCTATAATATATATTGATTTGGTGATTTGTTCCTTGAACGTGACGACAGTGCATTGTTATATGTGCGATCAGTTTACTTGGGAAACAAATTGACTTGCGCATGTAGTTGTGTACACCCTATGTGGTGGATTGTGTTCTTTTATTTCAAAAAATTATGTTATTAAGCGTTGTTTCCACATAGCGATTTTGACAAGTTTCTTGCATTTATCTTGTGTCGTCCCAGTTTTAGTTTGTTTATTTTCCAAGATTTACATTATAATTATTCAATTACATACATGAATTAATTAATACAGTTAATACAAACAAACTGAATGGCAAGGAAGTATGTTCAAGCTATAGAAACAACAAAGCTGTAAACAAATCGACTCAAATGCTCTTTTATAAATTGTAGTCTTCTATTGTAACAACATTAACCTATTATTACTAACTATTTAAATACTATTTACCTATTATTTACCTACATTACGAACTAAATTAACCTGTCACCCGCCATTTAATCAGTACCGCCTATATAATCCGGGCATTATACCAGAAGCCAGCAGAGAGAGGGAGGTTAGGGAGTCAGGGAGGGATGGGAGGGATTGCTGTGACGTCATGGGCTTGCAGTTTGGGTGGCTATAGTCTGTTTCTTTTCAACTGACGGTAAATTGATAAGTTCCCATCAAGATTTCTCAGTTATTTTGAAGATTTTGTAGTGAAGTATGGTGCTAATTACATTATATACATTTGGTCTTATTATGATGCAGAGCCCTAGTAGTTTCATATTTTTCCATTAACTCTCGATACATTAGCTGCTAAGGGCTTCAATTTATCGTCAGTTGATAATAATATGAGTATAGTTGATGGTATTGTAGTTAGATAGTAGAACATTTATTGATGTGTTTGTATTAAATTACATATTATACATGAATCAATAAATACAGTTAATACAAACAGACTGAATGGCAAAGAAATATGATTAAGGTATAGAGTTATAGACACAACAAAGCTGTACAAAATCGACTCAAATACTCTCTTTCAAATTATATCCTTCAACAGTAACTACAGTAACGTATTACTAACTACAGTATTTACCTACTATTAATTAACCTATTATTCACTACTATAATAATGATGCCTACATTATTAACTATACTATAACATGTATCCTGCCATATATCTAGGGCATTATACCAGAAGCCACCAGGGGGGTTAGGGAGTCAGGGTGGGATGGGCGGGATAGAAGCCAGCAGGGGGGTTAGGGAGTCAGGGTGGGGTGGGAGGGATAGAAGCCAGCAGGGGGGTTAGGGAGTCAGGGTGGGATGGGAGGGATAGAAGCCAGCAGGGGGGTTAGGGAGTCAGGGTAGGATGGGAGGGATAGAAGCCAGCAGGGGGGTTAGGGAGTCAGGGTGGGGTGGGAGGGATATAAGCCAGCAGGGGGTTAGGGAGTCAGGGTGGGATAGGAGGAATAGAAGCCAGCAGGGGGGTTAGGGAGTCAGGGTGGGATGGGAGGGATAGAAGCCAGCAGGGGGGTTAGGAAGTCAGGGTGGGATAGGAGGGATATAAGCCAGCAGGGGGGTTAGGGAGTCAGGGTGGGATGGGAGGGATAGAAGCCAGCAGGGGGGTTAGGGAGTCAGGGTGGGATAGGAGGGATAGAAGCCAGCAGGGGGGTTAGGGAGTCAGGGTGGGATGGGAGGAATAGAAGCCAGCAGGGGGGTTAGGGAGTCAGGGTGGGATGGGAGGGATAGAAGCCAGCAGGGGGGTTAGGGAGTCAGGGTGGGATGAGAGGGATACAAGCCAGCACAGGGGTTAGGGACTCAGGGTGGGATGGGAGGGATAGAAGCCAGCAGGGGGGTTAGGGAGTCAGGGTAGGATGGGAGAGATAGAAGCCAGCAGGGGGGTTAGGGAGTCAGGGTGGGGTGGGAGGGATAGAAGCCAGCAGGGGGGTTAGGGAGTCAGGGTGGGATAGGAGGGATAGAAGCCAGCAGGGGGGTTAGGGAGTCAGGGTGGGATGGAAGGGATAGAAGCCAGCAGGGGGGTTAGGAAGTCAGGGTGGGATGGGAGGGATAGAAGCCAGCAGGGGGGTTAGGGAGTCAGGGTGGGATGGGAGGGATAGAAGCCAGCAGGGGGGTTAGGGAGTCAGTGTGGGATGGGAGGGATATAAGCCAGCAAAGGGGTTAGGGATTCAGGGTGGGATGGGAGGGATAGAAGCCAGCAGGGGGGTTAGGGAGTCAGGGTGGGATGGGAGGGATAGAAGCCAGCAGGGGGGTTAGGAAGTCAGGGTGGGATGGGAGGGATAGAAGCCAGCAGGGGGGTTAGGGAGTCAGGGTGGGATGGGAGGGATAGAAGCCAGCAGGGGGGTTAGGGAGTCAGTGTGGGATGGGAGGGATATAAGCCAGCAAAGGGGTTAGGGATTCAGGGTGGGATGGGAGGGATAGAAGCCAGCAGGGGGGTTAGGGAGTCAGGGTGGGATGGGAGGGATAGAAGCCAGCAGGGGGGTTAGGGAGTCAGGGTGGGATGGGAAGGATAGAAGCCAGCAGGGGGGTTAGGTAGTCAGGGTGGGATGGGTGGGATAGAAGCCAGAAGGGTGGGTTAGGGAGTCAGGGTTGGATGGGAAGGATAGAAGCCAGCAAGGGGGTTAGGGAGTCAGGGTGAGATGGGAGGGATTGCTGTGACGTCATGGGTTTGCAGTTTGGGTGGTATTACAGTGAGCGAGTTTAGTATTTAGTGACAATATATATTTAACTATATACCTGACTGAATACATACCGGTAAGGCAAGACTATATGATAATGCTATATATCACATAATGCAGTTAAAGTAATGACCCAAATATTCTCTTATCAATCGTTTCCTTCATAAACAAATAAGCTCGTCACATGCAGTTTTGCCTTTTGTCTCCCTCATCCACATAGAAACAAAATATATATAACTAACCTTCCACGCGCCCTTTAATCAGTCCGGGCTATACAGTATAATTATTTCAGGCCTTAAGGGGAGATGGTTCACTTTTTGGGCGATTTTTGCATGTATTCATTATTTTTCTAGTTTCCTCCCTAGACCTCCATCAAATTTAAAACACATCCATTAAATCCCCCTCCAAGATTAATGTGTACATTTTTCGGTAGAACAATGTCACGGCAGAAGGCCGGTTCCTCCACAATTACAGGCCCGCTATCGCTCAGCAGGAAAACAAATCGACACCGAAAGGGCACAAAAGGTCTTAATATTGACAACGAAATGGGGCGATAGGGCTTAAAATCGACAAAGTAATGGGGCAAACGTCTTAAAATCTCAAAATTATTGGGGATAAGTATGAGGAAGAAGGGGGACCAGAAAAACGGCCCATCTTCACTTAATCAGTCCGGTCTATACAGTATATTTCGTAAATTATACTGTAGGCCATCCGAGGGCTAGGAAGTCAGGGAGGAATGGGATAGGTTATTGTGACGTCATGGGTTTTAGTTTTGGGTGGTTAGTGGTGTGGCATTGTAGTTAGATAGTTTGGCATTTAGTGAAATTATAGAATCAACTCTATACACTAATGCATAGGTAATAGGTATCGGATAGGCAAACACACTGAATGGCAAGAATTTATGATCAGGCTATACAATATATAATGCAGTTAAAATGACCCTAATACTGTATCATAAATCGTATCGTTCAATAGTAACTAAACGAACCTGTCGCCCTCCATTTAAAGGGGGGATTGTTGTTTTTTCTGCTCACCTATTAACGTATTTATTAACTAGAAAAATACGTCACTGGATATTTATACAAACAAACGGAACGACGAGATGTGTAAATATATTGTACAGCTGGCCACATAGTTGTATCCACTCCGTAATTATTGGTGTTAAGAACGATATTAGTTACAATGGAAGGAAACCATGTATGATTGAGTAACTAACCCATTATATAGTAACCAAACAGCTTAATATCCTACACAAATTATTCACTGTTTCTACAGTTATATGTCCGTTTGGAAGGGACATTAATTTATCTGGAGGCTGCTGTACGTGGGGGACGAGAAATGTAAGAAATGCATTTAAATATATATAATCTAGCTAGCCAAAATATATGCTATGTCATATGAGGAATACTCGAGGAAATATAACTAAGGTGCCTTTAAGGAGAATTATCTCTCAAAAGGCTCATCCAGTTAAATTAGACAATGTACTAAATGCAAGACAAAAATACATAAACAAAACAGAGCTCATTTGATTGAATAGATAGAATTTTGGTTGAAATGACAAGACAACGGAGTCTTGATGTAGCTTACTTTATTACTGACAATCATAGCAAAAATGCTGCAGCTTTTTTATAAGCAAGCTCTGCAAAGGAGGAGAATTCCTATGCATATGATATGATAAAGCAAGCGATACCATTCTACATTAATGCAGGAAGTAGTATTGCAACAATGTTAGAAATGTGTTCGGATTATGCCAAATGAATGAAAAGACCTTCAAATAAAGCAAGAGCAATCATAAGCATTTAAAAGTTTCTGTACAACAGGGCAGATTATTATCGTCTTCACATAAGAACAGTTTCAAGGAGCAAGATCTCAAGAGGATGTAATATAATAACAGTAACAGTACGTACATTTACAAAATAAGCACGCATCGGCCTATAACAATTGGCAATAATAAAATAAAACATAAATTACCATAACACTATGTAATTGAACGAAACAAAAATGTGGTACAGATTGTATTAATTCACGAGAAAGATAACATGTTTTTCATAATATAATAATTATGATGATATAAACAAAATAGTAACGAGAGTGGCATTCGGTAGAGCGCATACCACCGTCAGGTGATTCATGTAGTAGTGAGAATAGAGTTAGGTACCCAGCTCAGGAAGTAGATTACATAAGTAGGTGAGTTATGCAGTAGTGAGTATATAGTCAGGTGATTCATGCAGTAGTATGTATACTGTATAGTCAGGTAATTCATGCATTAGTGAGTATAGAGTCAGGTGAGTAATGCAATAGTGAGTATATAGTCAGGTGAATAATGCAATAGTGAGTATACAGTCAGGTGATTTGTGCAGCAGTGAGTATATTTAGGTAATTCATACACTAGTGAGTATGCTGTATAGTAAGGTGATTCATGCAGTAGTGAGTATACAGTTAGGTGATTCATGCAGTAGTGAGTATAGTCAGGTGAGTCATGCAGTAGTGAGTATACAGTCAGGTGAGTCAAGCAGTAGTGAGTATAGTCAAGTGATTCATGCAGTAGTGAGTATAGTCAGGTGAGTCATGCAGTAGTGAGTATAGTCAGGTGAGTTATGCAATATTGAGTATAGTCAGGTGTGTCATGCAGTAGTTAGTATAGCCAGGTGAGTTATGCACTATTATGTATAAAGTCTTGTGGATCATGCAGTATTGAACGTAGAGTCAGGTGAGTCATGCAGTAGTGAGCATAGCTAAGTGGGTCATGCAGTAATGAGTATAGTCAGGTGAATCATGTAATGGTCATTATAGAGTTAGGTGAGTCATGCAGTAGTCATTTAAAACTTATATGAGTCATGCAGTATTGATTATAGAGTTTGGTATGTCATGCTGTAGTTATTATAGAGGTAGGTGAGTCATGCAGTAAACAATAGATTCAGGTGAGTTATGCAGGAGTCAGTGTAGAGTCAAGCAGGAGTAAGCACAAAATCACATGAGTCATGCAGTAGTTAGTGGAGGTATGTAGGAGTCAGTGTAGAGTCAGGCAGGAGTAAGCAGAGAACCAGGTGAGTCCTGCAGGAGTCAGTATAGGTATGTAGGAGTTAGTATAGAGTCCAGAATGTGTAGGAGTCTTGCAGGAGTGAGTATGACTAGAGTGAGGTGAGTGATGCATGAGTCAGTATAGGCATGTATGAGACAGTGTTGAGTCAAATATAAATAGGAGTCTTGCAGAAGTGACTATAACTATAGTGAGATGAGTCATGCAGTAGTCAATATAGGCATGTAAGGAATCAGTGTAGTCAGGTAAGTATAGCAGTCCTGCAGGAGTCAGCATAGGCATGTATGAGTCAGTGTAGAGTAAGGTAAGTGTAGGAGTGTTGCAGGAGTGAGTATAGCTGTAGTGAGGTGAGTGATGCAGGATTCGGTGTTGAGTCAAATATAAGTAGGAGTCTTGCAGGGATGAGTATAACTATAGTGATGGTGAGTGATGCAGGAGTCAGTAGGAGTGTGTAGAGTCAGTGTAGAGTCCAGTAAGTGAAGGAGTCTTGCAGGAGTGAGTATAGCTGTAGTGAGGTGAGTGATGCAGGAGTCAGTATAGGCATGTAGGAGTCTGTGTATAGTCCAGTAAGTGTAGGAGTCTTGCAGGAGTGAGTATGACTATAGTGCTGTGAGTGATACAGGAGTCAGTATAGATTCCAATAAGTGTAGGAGTCTTGCACGACTGAATACTGTATAACTATAGTGAGGTGAGTGATGCAGGAGTCAGTATAGCTATAGTGAGGTGAGTGATGCAGGAGTGAGTATAAAGTGAGGCGAGTCCTGTAACAGTCACCAAGGGCAGGTCACAAGCTGCCTCGCTTGTGCAACTTTCGCAATCAGTGTGTCCTGGAGGTCTTGTGTGTGTGTGTGTGTGTGTGTGTGTGTGTGTGTGTGTGTGTGTGTGTGTGTGTGTGTTTTCACCATTGCATGTACTCTTTATAAAACTGGTATTAGAAAAGGCATCTGTAACTTATCACTAAGCAAACGATTGTATATCCATTACCTTACTATAGGCCCCCCCCCCACTCACTCCACATACACTCACTCACTCTCTTTCTCTCTCTCTCTCTCTCTCTCTCTCACACACACACACACACACAAACACACACACACAAACACACATTCATACTTTAAAAAAAGACAATACACTCTTGGAAAATACGTAATAGCTAAGCAATAAAACAAACAAACAAACACAGACACACACAAATACACACCTAATGGACCTACAGTACATACCCTTGTGCATGGTAGTACACCCAGATCAATTGCAACTTCATAACTGGCAGGTAGATTATGATTAGTGTAATGGGAGAAGCTAATATTAGCGAGTGCTCAGTACAAGTCCATCAATCACTGTTCTCAGGCATAGTACTCCCGAGGACACTTTACCCGGTCTCAGCTAACTTGGCAATAATTATGATCCATAGCTTCTTTATATCTCAGAAACGGCTATAGCAAACAGGCTGTAAATTCACTCATCTATTCGCTGGTTTAACCTTACAAAATAATATATATACCAGCTCGATTGTCTTCATTAATGTTAAGCTATAAGATGTTGCGGGGGGTCAGGGTTTATGCCAGGTTAGTACACTCCAGGACACTAATGTTGGCTCTGTCTGAACCTCCGAGATGCACGTGAACTCATTAAAAAGACTCGAGTCTGTATGGAACAATACAAGTAACTGCAGATATCATTACCCTACACAACACAGCAAAATACCTTCACTTGAGCTGCATTCGCACACATGCTGCCAAGTGAGGAGGAGATGAAACAGGGGCATATGCTAGGCTGAGCTTTGCCGCAGCGCTCATCTCTTTAACTGTATCCTTTGGAGCCTCTGGTTGTCAATATACACTATGTTTTTAGTTTCCTCGCTAGGCCCCCATCAAGCTTTAAAAAAAAAAAAAAAAAAAAATGATCCTAAAACTCCTTTTAGAGATAAATTTGTACATTTTATAGTAGAACAAATCCAGGCCGAAGGCCGATTCCTCCTCGCAATTGGTTGCCAGAAAAAAAATATCGACACATAAATGATACGAGCACTCTTAATATCGATAAAGAAATGGGGTGAAAGGTCGTAAAATAGACAAACTAATAGGGAGACCGTCTTAAAATATCAAAGCTAATGGGGCTAAACATGAGGGAGAAGAGGGTCTATAATATGTAAATACCACCTCCTTAAAGGCTGCCGTGTTTTTTCTACATATTCCGCTTATGAATGCGTTAGGATCCACTATGGTACAGATAAATAATATGGCTTATTAACTTTACTATTATACTTATTATTCTTTATATTTGTTCGGTGAAGATCATTGGCCGTGTCCTACCTCTATTATCCTAACCCAGATTGTCTCTAATGATTGGAACAAACAACACATTTATTGTTAATGCTTCTCAATTTTATCAGTAGGCGATATAATTATATCAACAGGCAAAAATATATAAATAAATCTATAAATACATGAGAAAAAAGAACACAAATAAATATAAAGATGTGAAGGCTGGACAAAGACTTATGCAAGTGACTTGTTACCATACTACATAGTACTAAAGGCGGTATCAAACGAGATATTTTATCTTCAATTTTCAACTGTGTATTTTTAAGTTGCCATCACTGTTCCATGACAACCCTCGTGTTTTTAATTGCCTGTAACTAGTAATACTGAATCTGTTTCACTTCAAAAACATATTGAGTTACTCTCCCTCTCTCTAGATCTCACACATAATATCAGCAAGGTATTCGGCAAACTGTTGATTTTGGCTGTAAAATTTCAACGCCAATGATCTGAAGCTTCAAACTATTTGAGGTATTGTATCTGAAACATCTGTGGTATGGTAGCTTATCTGAGTATCTCGTTTGTATTCGATAAAACTTCAATAAAAGCATCATGACGACATTTTCAGTTGCTGTGCAATTACTCCCGACAATTTGTGGACCTCATATGAGCGATATGCAAATATGTCTGTCGAGATCATTTCATATTCAATCAGTAATTTGCAAAATATATACAGGTAAACATACTTTAACAGTATAATCAACATTCTTGTATAAATCAGTAAATATGGTTAACCTATATTAACATAATTAAACAAGCCTTGCTAAGCACCGATGGCCTCCATCGAACGCAGTCAATCACTCAGCTGTTCCAAACACTTCTTGTGCCTAATATTTCTCCCCTATGACCACTATTTCGCCTGATCAAGTCAAACAAACAAACAAACAGAACAACAACAACAACAAGAGTGATACGAGCGGTAATAAGCCTCTCGTCGGTTCCCAATGGAGGGAAAATATATCAAGATGTCCATAAAATATGTGTTCGACTGCTCATGTTGTAAGTGTGTGTCAAGTGTTCATCATGCATGGTACACATGCGCCTGCTTGGGTTTGCTTGCCTATGTGTATTTTAAAATGTATGTGCGTATATCATGCCTGTGATTGTGAGAGCGCGCGCGCGTGTGTGTGTGTGTGTGTGTGTGTGTGTGTGTGTGTGTGTGTGTGTGTGAGAGCAAGAGAGAGGTTTATAACTAATTCAGAGTCAAGCGACAACACACACGAGTTTTGAAATGAACCTTGCTAGCAGGCTATAAGCTCACCCTGGGGACCTGATAGCGAATGAAGGCTTGCAAGAGGCGGGGGAATAGAGGAAAGAGAAAATAACTAAAAACAACAATATGAAAACAAAGAATAATAGCAAAAAGAGGAAGGGGGAGGAAGTAAGGAAAAAGTAAATGTGCATAAAACAAAACAAAATAAAGAAAACCAAATGAATGCAGGCAGAAGAAGGTGAATGGAGGAGGGAGACAATAAGAATGATGTATAAAGAAAAGGAATATAAAGGAAATAACAACAATGATAGAACAAAAATGGAAGGAATAGGAAGTAAAGAATCATAAACTGTACAGAATCAAACAAGAATAATACAAACAAAATAATCATAAATATATATATATATATATATATATTACCTGTATATATATATATATATATATATATATATATATATATATATATATATATATATATATACAGGTAAGGAGCTGGGGGAAATGATGGACGGAGAGCATATGAAAAAACGCAAAAGATAATGGAAATAAATTAACTATATGCAAAAGGGAAACTCAGAAATAGAGAGAAAATATATAAGAAACAGAAGCTATACAGGGAAGAGCCAAGCGAATGGAGAGAGAATAAATAAAAAATAAAAAATATGAGAAATAACAACAGCGATGGCAAGAAAAGGAAGGAAAAGGAAGAAAGGAATAACAAACTGTGCATATTAAAACAAGAAAAGAAGAAACAGAAAGTGAACGCAGGCAAGGAGTTGGAGAAATGGAGGAAGGAGAGAATATGAAAATAACACAAATCATAATGGGGAGAAAATTAACTAAATGTAAAGAAGAAAAACAGAAGTGGAGAAACAGGGGGTAAGAAAACGGAAGCAAATAACACATAAATAAAGGGAAGAGCCGAGAGAATGGAGGAAGGAGAGAATAAGACTAACACAATAGATAAATATAATATCAGCAAGTACAAGGAGGAAAGGGAGGTACGGTAGGAAATAAAAACTGTGCAGAATAAAACAAGAAAAGGTACACAATTGAATGCACACAAGAACCATGGGTATGGAGAAATGAGAAAATAAGTAAAGCAAATTATATACCGAGGAAATCAAGAAAACGAACTAAGTTCAGTGTAAGGAGAGAATAAGAAAATGTGCACAGAACAAAAAAACAAAAAAACAGACAAACAAAAAAACAGAAAATGAATACAGCCATAACGCAGAGGAAATGGAGAAAGGAAGAACTGAACGGATTAAATACAATAACAACAAGACTAGCAAGAAGAGGGAGGAAGATAAAGTAGGAAGTAAGAAAATGTGCAGAAGAAAAATATCAACATAATATGAATGTCGGTAAAAGCTGGGGATTGGAGGAAATGGAGACTAAGAAACAATATAGACAGAGGAGAGAGAGAGAGAGAGAGAGAGAGAATTGATAGCGAATGAAAGTAGGCAGTAGCAGGGGAATGGAAGAAGGAAAACTAATAAAAAACAGACGACAATCACATTACAAGAGGGAGGTAGAAGAAAATAGATAAATGAAAGCAGGCAAAAGGAGAAGAGTGACGGAAAGAACGAATATGAAAAACTAGACAAAACAGACAAAATACAAATGGAAACAAATAATACAGACTATATGAGTTACTGAGTACATGGGAATAACAGAGAATAACACAATACACACAGGAAGAAGTAAATGAGAAGGGAGAATACAAATATACAACATAAATGAAAAATAAGGACGGAAGGAAAACGTTGTAGACCAATTAATAAAAGGGAAAGAAAGATAACGATTGTGATACGATGATATAATGATATGGATAATGAAACACTTATGTCACACAAGTAGGCCTATAAAGAATGCAGTCAGAGGGTGGATGCGGCTGAAGGATAACATAAAACAAATATATGTATATAATAATGATAATAAAACAAATATATGTATATAATAATGATAATAAAACAAATATATGTATATAATAATGATAATAAAACAAATATATGTATATAATAATTATAATAAAACAAATATATGTATATAATAATGATAATAAAACAAATATATGTATATAATAATGATAATAAAACAAATATATGTATATAATAATTATAATAAAACAAATATATGTATATAATAATTATAATAAAACAAATATATGTATATAATAATTATAATAAAACAAATATATGTATATAATAATTATAATAAAACAAATATATGTATATAATAATTATAATAAGCACACTTCAATTTTGTCTCCTTACGCAGCGTGAAGAAATATAATATTTATACACGTGTATATATATATATATATATATATATATATATATATATATATATATATATATATATATATATATATATATATACAGTATATACAGTATATGTATGTGTGTGATACACATAAGATATATATATGAATTAATTGGCAGAAGGGGGAGAGTGGAAGAAGAGACTATAAATATATCTTAACTGGAAGAGACCACAATAAAATGATATGGACAACATATGTTATTGGGGAAACATTTATAAACGAATAGATAAACTAAATCGTACGGGAGTAAGATATATTTGGCTCTCAATAAAAAAAAAAAAAAAATACCAATGATTTGCTGAATAGAAAATGTATGGCCAAAATGGAAATACTGTACATGAAGACATAGTAAGGGAAAGAAGCGATACATATATAATATCAATGCAACACACACACACACACACACACACATATATATATATATATATATATATATATATATATATATATGTATATATATATACTATATATATATATATATATATATATATATATATATATATATATATATATATACAGTATATATATATATATATATATATATGATATATATATATATACACTATATACATAGGCACTATGGTATTGAAAGTCTATTTCTCGGTTAATGCAAACTCCCGGAATTTCCAATGACATGGACAGGATAACCAAAAATCCATATGATAAAAGTAGGGAAGAGACAGAAGAAACACAAAAAAAAAAAAAAGACGTCGACCTAAAGCAGCCAATACGTCATTCAATCAGAATTCACCCATCAACCCACATACCATTGCCTTCATCACGCACAGGACAATTACGAAAAGAAAGAAAGAAACCATGTTATATTTGTTCATAAACAGAGCTGATATAT
>JBAKBP010033354.1:2500-21967 GCA_037953745.1 Lithodes maja
GTAGGGGTGGGATTGAGTTGCAAGACAGGTACCACGTGCCCTACGTAAAGGAGGTGGTATGCACTGGGATAGCTCTGAGGAACACTGATTATTATAGTAGCGATAGAATAGCGAGAGAGATGCAACATTGCGGCGGAGACAGAGAGATTGCAGAGAGTTGGTGAGTGGACGGGAGTTAATGATACGAAAGGCCTTCCTTTCAACTTTGTCTAGGAGAGCGGTGTGAGAGGAACCTCCCCACACATGTGAACAATACTCAATACAAGGGCGCACTATGCCCCTGTACAGAGCAAGAAGCTGTGCAGGGGAAAAGAACCCCCTAAGGCGGTTGAGCACACCCAGCTTCTGGGAGGCTGCCTTAGCAAGACTGGTAATATGGTCCTTCCAAATGAGAGCAGAAGAAAAAGAGACACCAAGAATATTGAGAGAAGATGAAGGGTTGATTTTTGTATTGTTAAAGAATAAGGGATAGTCCGCTGGGAGATCCTGACGGGTAGATAGATGGAGAAATTGGGTTTTGGAAGCATTAAAGTTAACAAGGTTTTCTCTGCCCCAATTGGAAATAGTATTTAGATCAGAATTTAAGAGTTCTATGGCTTCATTACGTTTGTCGTTGAGGGATTGTTGGCTGGGGCGTTCTGAAAAACTAATGGAGTAGTGTAAGGTTGAGTCGTCTGCGTATGAATGGATGGGAATTAAGGTACAGTTAAGGAGATCATTTATAAAAATTAGAAAGAGAATAGGAGATAGGACAGAGCCCTGAGGAACACCGGAGTTTATAGGGTGAGGAAGTGAACAATGGCCGTCCACAACCGCAGCTATGGAACGGCCGGAAAGGAAATTAGAGACAAAGGCACAGATGGAGGGATAGAAACCGAAGGAGGGTAGTTTAGAAATTAAAGATTTATGCCAGACTCTATCGAAGGCTTTCGATATGTCTAGTGCAATAGAAAAAGTCTCACCGAAGTCCCGAAAGGAGGATGACCAAGAGTTAGTAAGATATGAAAGAAGATCACCAGTAGAGCGACCCTTAAGGAAGCCATACTGGCGATCTGAGAGCAGATCATGAGAAGAGAAATGCTTAAGAAATTTGGAAGCAAGAATAGTTTCAAAAACTTTAGAAAGACAAGAGATAAGAGCAATTGGACGATAGTTGGAGGGTTGAGAGCGGTCACCCTTCTTTGGGACAGGTTGAATGTGAGCAAACTTCCAGCATGAAGGGAAGACGTTAGAGGATAGACAGAGACGAAAGAGTTTGCCTAGGCAGGGAGTCAGCATGGAAGCACAGTTTTTGAGAACAACAGGAGGAACACCGTCCGGACCGTACGCCTTATTAGTGTTAAGCCCAGAGAGGGTAGAAAGTACATCTTTAGAAGAGATTAGGATATTAGGCATAAGTAAGAGAGAGGAGGGCGGAGAGGGAGGAATAGCACCGGAATCATCCAAGGTGGAGTTTCTAGCAAAAGTTTGAGCGAAGAGTTTAGCTTTGTCAGAGGAAGAAGTGATGGTTGTGCCATCAGAGTGGGAAAGGGGAGGGAAAGACGAGGAAGAGAAATTGTTGGAGAGGTTTTTGGCTAGATGCCAGAAAGCTTGGGAAGAGCTAGAGTTGGATAGTTCAGTGCATTTATTATTGATGAAAGAGTGTTTGGCAAGTCGAAGAACAGATTTGGCTTGATTCCGGGCAGAAACATATGAAGAATGAGAGTCTTGAGTTTTAAGGCGTCGGTACCGTTTGAATGCTTCCTCCTTATTGCGGACAGCAGTAGAACAGGCGTGAGTAAACCAAGATTTTTTAGCATTAGTCTGAGAGAAAGAGAATGGAATGTATGCTTCCATGCCCGATAGGATTACCTCGGTAATGCGTTCAGCACTCTCCGAGGGTCCTCGGCCATGGAAGCAGAAATCATTCCATGGGAAATCAAAGAAGTACTGCCGAAGAGCCTCCCAGTCGGCAGCGCCAAAGTGCCACAAGCGCCGCCGGCTAGGAGGATCGGGTGGCTGTACTGGAGAGATAGGACAGGTGACAGAGATAAGTTTATGGTCGGAGGAGCCCAAAGGAGAGAAAAGATCGACAGTATAAGAAGAAGGGTTAGAAGTTAGAAACAGGTCAAGAATGTTGGGCCGATCTCCGATGCGATCCGGGATACGGGTGGGTTGCTGAACTAACTGCTCTAGGTCATTTAGGATAGAAAAGACGTAGGCTTGTTCACCAGGTGGATCAGTAGTGTGAGAGGAGAGCCATTGGCGGTGGTGAACGTTGAAATCTCCTAAGATGGAGATTTCTGAGAAAGGAGAAATGGATAGAATGTGTTCCACTGTAGAGTTTAGATAGTCAAAGAATTTGGAAAAGTTGGTAGAGTTAGGGGAAAGATAGACAGCACAGAAATATTTAGTAAGAGAATGACAGGAAAGTTTGAGCCATAAAGTTGAGAATTCAGAGGAGTCGAAATCGGGAACACGAGAGCAAGTGAGTTTGTTGTGCACATATGCACAACATCCGCCATTGGCTTTGAAACTAGGATAGAGAAAGTAGGAGGATACAGAAAAGGGGTTGCTGGATGTTGCTACAGACACCTGGGTTTCGGTGAGGAAGAGAAGATCAGGTTTGTAGGAGGAGAGATGGTGCTCAACAGAGTGAAAGTTAGAGGAAAGTCCGCGAATGTTGCAGAAATTAATAGAAAGAGTAACAGGCCGAGGTCCAGGTAATTGTGTGGGGTCGTCAGGGGATGGTCGGTCGGGTGAGGGGGCATTTATGGTCCCCCCCCCCTGGGGACTCCGAGGCTGGGCTAAAATTCATCATTGTGTTTTTTTAATTTTGGTGTGGAGGAATGAAGTGTGGTGTGCATGTTTAGTGTAGTGAAGTGGATAGGAGGAGGAGGTGTTTGTGAGAGCTAGCTGGATTGCTCTCAGTGTAAATGAGGCACAAAGAAAATCAGTAAGAGAGGCCAAGCAAATGAAACAGGAGTTCCAGCGACTCTTTATCACATGCCTATAACCTCACCTGGGTCTAGCCCTGATCGATTGGTGCCTACAATCTCCCCACAACCAGCTTCCATATACCAGCTTCCATATACCAGCTTCCATATACCAGCTTCCATATCCCAGCTTCCATATACCAGCTTCCATATACCAGCTTCCATAATTATACCAGCTTCCATAATTATACCAGCTTCCATATACCGGTACCAGCTTCCATATACCAGCTTCCATATACCGGTACCAGCTTCCATATACCAGCTTCCATATACCAGCTTCCATATACCGGTACCAGCTTCCATATACCAGCTTCCATATACCAGCTTCCATATACCGGTACCAGCTTCCATATACCAGCTTCCATATACCAGCTTCCATATACCAGCTTCCATATCCCAGCTTCCATATACCAGCTTCCATATACCAGCTTCCATATACCAGCTGCCATATCCCAGCTTCCATTTACCAGCTTCCATATACCAGCTTCCATATACCAGCTTCCATATCCCAGCTTCCATATACCAGCTTCCATATACCAGCTTCCATATACCAGCTTCCATATACCGGTACCAGCTTCCATATACCAGCTTCCATATACCAGCTTCCATATACCAGCTTCTATATACCAGCTTCCATTTCTCCCTCATGTCTAGCCCCATTGCTTTTGAGATTTTAAGACGTTCGCCCCATTAGTTTGGCGTTTTTAAGAATGTACGCCCCATTCTGTCAATTTTAAGACCTTTCGTGCCATTTAGGTGTCGATATTATCCTGGCGAGCGATAGCGAGCCTGTCATTTAAGAGTAACCGGCCTTCGGCCGGGAAATTTTTCTACCGAAAAATGTACAAAATTATCTTGAAAGGGTGTCAAGGGGGTGATATTTTTAGATTGCTGGAGAAGTAGGAAACAAACTAAAAACCTCCCCTTAAGCTTTTTTCTCTACTTCAATGCGCTGCTTGGAAACCTATAAGTCACTGCTAATCAGAACACCCAAATCCTTTTCCAAGTCAGTCACTTCCAGTGTCTTTTCCAATAGCGAATAGCCTGACTTGGGGTTTGCTTGGCCGATATGCAACACCGTGCACTTGGGGTTTGCTTGGCCGATATGCAACACCGTGCACTTGGGGTTTGCTTGGCCGATATGCAACACCGTGCACTTGGGGTTTGCTTGGCCGATATGCAACACCGTGCACTTGGGGTTTGCTTGGCCGATATGCAACACCGTGCACTTGGGGTTTGCTTGGCCGATATGCAACACCGTGCACTTGGGGTTTGCTTGGCCGATATGCAACACCGTGCACTTTTCCAAGTTTAGAGGCATATGTCATATCTCCGACCATTCACCCAGTCTGAGATGACTTGAACCTATTAAGGGGGGTGACCTGTTTTTGTTCTGTCCTTTTCTATCTTTCTCTGGCTTGTATCCATTTGGCCCCATTCAGCCTACTGTTTTAAAACGATTATCCCCATCCAGGTGTCAATTTTTTTACTGGTGAGCGGTAGCGAGCCAGCATTTTTTTTTTTTTTTTTTTTTTTTTGACAGCAAGCTAAATTTGTACATTTTTCGATAGAAAAATGTCCCCGGTGAAGCCGGATTTCTTCATATAATGCTGGCTCGCTATCGCTCGCCAGGAAGAAATCGACACCTAGATGGGGACAAACGTCTTAAAGTAGTTGGCTGAATGGGGCCGAATGGATACAAGCCAGAGAAAGAGAGAAAAGGACAGAAATAACAAAAAGCAGGTCACCCTCCCTTAACTTACCAGTACCTATTATTTTTGCGACCTCCTCTGGGGTACATGTAATTCTGCTAAGAACTTCCCCCCTCGTGCACTATTCCTGGATTTGGCAGGTCACTGGAATTTTCCCTAGCATATACGGAGGCAAAATAGAGAGAGAGAGAGAGAGGACAAGTGAGAGTAAGAGAGAGGAAAACAGTAGGTTACGAGCGAGAGAGAGAGAGAGCGAGCGAGAGCGGGCAAGTGAGAGTAAGAGAGAGGAAGAAAGTAGGTTACGAGAGAGAGAGAGAGAGGGAGGGAGGGTGGGAGGAGGGGTGCAGGTAGTGATGGCGGACATACCACAGAAGAACCCACTAGAGTCAACCATTATCAAACTCCAAAGGAATGGGAATAACAAGTAGTGAACATGGAAAGCAATGCGGATATTATATGTATTATGGGAGAGCAGTATTTGAGTAGCAGTATTTGAGTAGCAGTATTTGAGTAGTAGTATTTGAGTAGCAGTATTTGAGTAGCAGTATTTGAGTAGCAGTATTTGAGTAGCAGTATTATGGGAGAGCAGTATTTGAGTAGCAGTATTTGAGTAGCAGTATTATGGGAGAGCAGTATTTGAGTAGCAGTATTTGAGTAGCAGTATTATGGGAGAGCAGTATTTGAGTAGCAGTATTTGAGTAGCAGTATTTGAGTAGTAGTATTTGAGTAGCAGTATTTGAGTAGCAGTATTTGAGTAGCAGTATTTGAGTAGTAGTAATTGAGTAGCAGTATTTGAGTAGCAGTATTTGAGTATTAGTATTTGAGTATGTTAGTATTTGAGTATTAGTATTTGAGTATGTTAGTATTTGAGTAGCAGTATTTGAGTATTAGTATTTGAGTATGTTAGTATTTGAGTATTAGTATTTGAGTATGTTAGTATTTGAGTAGCAGTATTTGAGTATTAGTATTTGAGTATGTTAGTATTTGAGTATTAGTATTTGAGTATGTTAGTATTTGAGTATTAGTATTTGAGTATTAGTATTTGAGTATGTTAGTATTTGAGTATTAGTATTTGAGTATTAGTATTTGAGTATTAGTATTTGCGTATTAGTATTTGAGTATGTTAGTATTTGAGTATTAGTATTTGCGTATTAGTATTTTAGTATTTGAGTATTAGTATTTGAGTATGTTAGTATTTGAGTATTAGTATTTGAGTATGTTAGTATTTGAGTATTAGTATTTGAGTATGTTAGTATTTGAGTATTAGTATTTGAGTATGTTAGTATTTGAGTATTAGTATTTGAGTATGTTAATATTTGAGTATTAGCATTTTATTAGTAGTATTTAAGTATTAGGCGAAAGGTCTCAAAATCGCCAAACTAACTGAAAGAACGTCTTAAAATGTCCAAACTAATATGCTAAACACGAGGCAGCATATTATACACCATCGTCTGGCGGTAGGGATAATAAACTCCAACATTTATCTTGAATATCGGTGCCTATAGTCTAGTCAGTTTAAGAGGAGATCTCCACTTGAGGTTTTTTTTTCTTGACCCCTTTCTCACTCATGTTTAGCCCTATTGCTTTTGAAATTATGAAACGTTTGCCCCATTAGTTTAGTGATTTTAAGAACTTTCACCCCATATTAAGACCTTTCGTGCAATTCAGGTGTTGATTTTATCCTGGCGAGCGATAGCGAGCCTGTAATTTAAGAGGAACCGGCCTTTGGCCGGGACATTTTCCTACCAAAAAATGTACAATTTTATCTTGAAAGGGACTCAAGCGGGTGTAATTTTAAGCTTGATGGAGGTCTAGGGAACATACTAAATACCTCCCCTTAAGGGGGGTGACCTGTTTTTGTTCTGTCCTCTTCTATCTTTCTCTGGCTTGTATCCATTTGGCCCCATTCAGCCTACTGTTTTAAGACGTTTATCCCCATCCAGGTGTCAGTTTTTTACTGGTGAGCGGTAGCGAGCCAGCATATTTTTTATTTTTGTTTTACAGCAGGCTAAATTGGTACATTTTTCGATAGAAAAATGTCTCCGGCGAAGCTGGATTTCTTCATATAATGCTGGCTCACTATCGCTCGCCAGGAAGAAATCGACACCTAGATGGGGATAAACATCTTAAAATAGTTGGCTGAATGGGGCTGAATGGATACAAGCCAGAGAAAGAGAGAAAAGGACAGAAATAACAGCCAGCAGGTCACCCCCCTTAACCCCTGTACCGGCGACGTCTTAGTCATTATATTCTAACTATATTTAGACGATTTTGTGCCAGTTAAGAAAGATCTATTATAGAAAAAAGGCTTGAGTGAGAGAGTTCGAAGCCTGTTAATTCCTGGAGACCCTTTTAAAACTGAGTACAATTGCTGGAGACCCTTTTAAAACTGAGTACAATTGCTGGAGACCCTTTTAAAACTGAGTAAAATTGCTGGAGACCCTTTTAAAACTGAGTACAATTGCTGGAGACCCTTTTAAAACTGAGTAAAATTGCTGGAGACCCTTTTAAAACTAAGTACAATTGCTGGAGACCCTTTTAAAACTAAGTACAATTGCTGGAGACCCTTTTAAAACTAAGTACAATTGCTGGAGACCCTTTTAAAACTAAGTACAATTGCTGGAGACCCTTTTAAAACTGAGTAATAATTGCTGGAGACCCTTTTAAAACTGAGTACAATTGTTGGAGACCCTTTTAAAACTGAGTAATAATTGTGGGAGACCCTTTTAAAAACTGAGTACAATTGCTGGAGACCCTTTTAAAACTGAGTAATAATTGCTGGAGACCCTTTTAAAAACTGAGTACAATTGCTGGAGACCCTTTTAAAACTGAGTATAATTGCTGGAGACCCATTTAAAACTGAGTAATAATTGCTGGAGACCCATTTAAAACTGAGTAATAATTGCTGGAGACCCTTTTAAAACTGAGTAATAATTGCTGGAGACCCATTTAAAACTGAGTAATAATTGCTGGAGACCCTTTTAAAACTGAGTAATAATTGCTGGAGACCCTTTTAAAACTGAGTAATAATTGCTGGAGACCCTTTTAAAACTGAGTAACAATTGCTGGAGACCCTTTTAAAACTGAGTAATAATTGCTGGAGACCCTTTTAAAACTGAGTAATAATTGCTGGAGACCCTTTTAAAACTGAGTAATAATTGCTGGAGACCCTTTTAAAACTGAGTAATAATTGCTGGAGACCCTTTTAAAACTGAGTAATAATTGCTGGAGACCCTTTTAAAACTGAGTAATAATTGCTGGAGACCCTTTTAAAACTGAGTAATAATTGCTGGAGACCCTTTTAAAACTGAGTAATAATTGCTGGAGACCCTTTTAAAACTGAGTAATAATTGCTGGAGACCCTTTTAAAACTGAGTAATAATTGCTGGAGACCCTTTTAAAACTGAGTAATAATTGCTGGAGACCCTTTTAAAACTGAGTAATAATTGCTGGATACCCTTTTAAAACTGAGTAATAATTGCTGGAGACCCTTTTAAAACTGAGTAATAATTGCTGGAGACCCTTTTAAAACTGAGTAATAATTGCTGGAGACCCTTTTAAAACTGAGTAATAATTGCTGGAGACCCTTTTAAAACTGAATACAATTGCTGGAGACCCTTTTAAAACTGAGTAATAATTGCTGGAGACCCTTTTAAAACTGAGTAATAATTGCTGGAGACCCTTTTAAAACTGAGTAATAATTGCTGGAGACCCTTTTAAAACTGAGTAATAATTGCTGGATACCCTTTTAAAACTGAGTAATAATTGCTGGAGACCCTTTTAAAACTGAGTAATAATTGCTGGAGACCCTTTTAAAACTGAGTAATAATTGCTGGAGACCCTTTTAAAACTGAGTAATAATTGCTGGAGACCCTTTTAAAACTGAGTAATAATTGCTGGAGACCCTTTTAAAACTGAGTAATAATTGCTGGAGACCCTTTTAAAACTGAGTAATAATTGCTGGAGACCCTTTTAAAACTGAGTAATAATTGCTGGAGACCCTTTTAAAACTGAGTAATAATTGCTGGAGACCCTTTTAAAACTGAGTAATAATTGCTGGAGACCCTTTTAAAACTGAGTAATAATTGCTGGAGACCCTTTTAAAACTGAGTAATAATTGCTGGAGACCCTTTTAAAACTGAGTAATAATTGCTGGAGACCCTTTTAAAACTGAGTAATAATTGCTGGAGACCCTTTTAAAACTGAGTAATAATTGCTGGAGACCCTTTTAAAACTGAGTAATAATTGCTGGAGACCCTTTTAAAACTGAGTAATAATTGCTGGAGACCCTTTTAAAACTGAGTAATAATTGCTGGAGACCCTTTTAAAACTGAATACAATCGTCTAATAGTAGCCAGAATAAAGTTAAAAGGACGGCCCCGGTACCGTAAGGGTTAAGAAGGATATTTGGTAATAAAAAGGGTTAAGATAGATCGTATATTGTAATGAACTAATAAACATTTATCCATCTATCGGAGAAAGTTAGTGAAAGGTGCGGAAGTATTGCCAGTGAAAACAGGAAACTCGCGACAAGCATATTTAATGAGCAGGTTACCAGCTGATTCTTAACACCGTTGTAAACAGTGTTGCCAATTTAGCTACTTTCCCGCTAGATCTACAGGTATTTACTTCGATCTAGCGGCAAATATTTACATCTAGCGACATGAATTCTAGCGATATTCAAGAGATTTTAGAGCGATATTCTAGAGATCGCAGCATTATTTTAGCGATTTTCGGCATTTGTTTACTGTCTAGCGGACTTGATTTGGTAACCCTGGTTGTAAGACAGTGTATATATTTGGGTTATTATAGACTACCCACCCTGTCTAGACTTAACCCTTTCAAGCTCCAATACGCGTTTCTGTTCTGTTTCTGGCTACTATTAGACGATTTTATTCAGATTAGTAATGGTCTATGGAAGTCAAAGGGTTGATTGAGATAGTATTTACCTTTTAATACCCACAGATACTTCCTAAGCTGCATAAAATCGTCTAATGATAGCCAAAATAAACTGCTGAAAACGCGTCAGAGCTTCAAAGGGTTAACTGGCAATTCTGTTAAATATCTGTGTCTACATTTTGACTCTAACGTACCTTAAGGGGAGATTTACACTTGAGGGATTTTTTCTGGACCCCTTTCTCTCTCATGTTTAGCCCCATTGCTTTTTAGATTTTAAGACGCTCGCCCACTTTAGTTTGGCGATTTCAAGAACTTTCGCCCCATTTCTGTCAATTTTAAGAACTTTCGTGCCATGTAGGTGTCAATTTTTTCCTGTCGAGCGATAGCGAGCCTGTAGTTTGAGAGGAACCGGCCTTCGGCCGGGACACTTTTCTACCGAAAAATTTACAAATTTATCTTGAAAGGGGGTCTAAGGGGTGTAATTTTAAGCTTGATGGAGTTCTAGGGAAGAAACTAAATACCTCTCCTTAAGTTTGGCTCTCTGTCACTCTTTTAACTTTGGGGGAGACACTTGTAACAGGCAGCTTTGGCTTTTGCCTCCTTCATAGATATAACTAAAGCAGGTCAACCTTCTTTATAGCCTGCAACTCGCCAGTGATTGGTCCACACCTCTTTTCCGTCTGGTTCTTCCAAAATGATAGAAATGTTAACTCAATTGACCACTGGCGAATTTCAGGCTATAAGGAAGTTGGAGCCGTAGACATCGATATTAAATACAAATGCAATAATGATGTAGGTTTCTGATGGGTAGAGAGTATGTTGAATTTTACTTTGCATATTTATATATGTACTACAGCCGTATTTTCAGCTGGTATTTCTGCTAGATATTGACGTCTACAGTTCCAACTTCCTTATAGCCTGAAACTCGCAAGTATTCAATTGACCGCTGGCGAATTTCAGGCTATAAGGAAGTTGGAGCCGTAGACATGGATATGTTGTTGTTGTTGTTCCCTAAGCTGCCTGGCCGAACAGCCCCGAGCCCCTGAGGAAGGCCATGGCCACGATCGGGCTTTCCCACAGAGCTCTCATTGAGTGTAGGTTGTGTTGTTGGCGTAAGTGGTTGTGTGAAATGCAGTCTTCTATGATGTGTTTAATGGTATGGGGAGCCGTGTTACATCCCGGGCAGGCGTCGACAACGGAGTCATCCAGTCTCTTCTGATAGCTCAGGAGAGCTGGATGGTGTCCGCATCTCAGCCTGGCCAGGTGGACTCTGTCCTCGCGAGGGAGGGAGGATTCGGAAGGATGGATTTCGGGAGGTCGTGCATGCAGCTGCGTGTTGTCTGTGAGTGAGTGGATGGATTGGCGAGAGATATGAGTATGGATGTGCTTCTGGAAGTTGGTTCGGGGTGGGCAGGGAGGGAGAGAGGACAATAATTGTGTGTGATACCGTGTGCTGGGTGTTGTTTTGATATGTCTTGGTGTCTGTGGGTGTGTTGCCATGTAGTTTAGTGGGTGGTCTTGGTTCGTGGAGGCTGCTGCCAGGAATTGAGTGCCTCTCATGTCCAGATGGTCTTTGACTTTGAGGATTTTTGTTTCTTGATGTAGATGATCTGTGGGTGTAGTAGCTGTGCAGCCTGTAATGATCTTCAGGGCTTTGTTTTGAATAGTCTGTAAGGTCTTATGATGTGTTTCAGCTAGGTTAGAAGCCCAGGCTGGGCTTGCGTATTCCATTACTGATCTTATGTATTGTTTATATACTGTGGTGGTAGTTTCTTTGTTGTGTCCAAATTTTGTGTGAGCAAGTGACCTGAGGGCGTTAAGTCTGGGTGTCAGTTTCTTTTTAATGTTTGTGGTGTGCTGTTTGAATGTCATATGAGTATCATATGTTACTCCTAGGATTTTGGGTGTGTGTGTATGTGTTAGGGGTGTGTTGTTTATGGTGAGTTGGGGGATGTATTCGTGTTCACCTGTCCAGCTTGTGAGCAGGGTTGCGGTGGATTTGGCTGGGGCTAGATTAAGTCTGTTTGTAGTGCACCAGCCATGTAGTGTGTTGAGATAGGGTTGAAGGAGATCTGTTGCTCTTCTTGGGTCATGGTGTGTGCATGTGAGTGTTATGTCATCTGCATAGGAGGCTAAGTTTATTTGGGGAGTATTGGGTGTAGTTATATCGTGCATGTACAGATTGAAGAGTGCGGGCGATAGGACGGATCCTTGTGGGACTCCGTTTGGAAAGTTTCTGATTTTAAATGACTGACCGGCAAAAGATACGTGTGCACATCTGCCTGCTAGGAAGTTGGCCAGCCACCTTTTTGTGTTGTTGTGCATGTTTGTGTTGTAGATTTTGTTTGTTAGGTTGTGGCGTGGGATGGCATCGAAGGCTTTACTAATGTCGAGTGTGGCTAATAGTGATCTGTGTGGTGGTCTAGCTGAGTTGATGCCGTCAAAAGCTCTTTGTGTAAGGTCTGTGAGAAGAGTGTTTGTGGAGTGCAGTGGCCTAAAGCCATGTTGTGTTGGAGCTAGGGGTAGGTCGGGTGTAATTAGTTGTAATACTAGGCGTTCCATGACTTTGGAGGGGGAGCAAAGGAGTGTGATGGGGCGGTGCGAGGAGGGTAGTGTGGGGTCTTTGTTGGGTTTGGGGAATGTGATGATGATACCATGCTTCCAAATGTCTGGTATTGTGTTGTGTGAATAGCTGTAGTTTGATATGTTAGTGAGTGTTTGTATGCCTTGTGGTCCCAGGTGTCTGAGGTGTATGTTGCTTATGTTGTCTAGGCCACAGGCGGGTGAGTGCTTGAGATTGTTGATGATATGCTTTGTCTGGTGATTGGTGAAGGGTGTATAGTCAGGGTCTGTGGGGAATTGTCTCTTACGTCGGATGACACGTCGGTCGTCTTTGTGAGGTTTTAGGTGGCTGACATGTGAGAAGTGTGACGCATGTCGAGTATGAGCATGCTGTACAGAACGCCCAGTCAGGCCCCACCCTCGCTAGGATCGTCAGGGCAGGAACTTTGGCTGTAGTCTGTGTAGAGTTTCCTAACTCAGTTTATGTGAACCGTTGTACTATAAGTATTATCATTATGTATTTTGTTTTCTTCTAAGTCAACGAGTTCTATTTTATATCATTAGATATAAGTATTGTGTGTGGGATTTATATATATATAATGATGCGAAGAGAGAGAGAGTTATGTAACGGAGGACAGTGTGCGCGCCACGAGGTGTGTAGGCCTCACTCCCTCCTCCCTCCTTCCCCCCTCCCTCCCCCCTCATCAAGAGCGTGGGAATCCTTTGTCGATCCCAGATTGAGAGAGCGAATGTGACGTCATGATTGCCGTTATGCTCGCTACGGGGCCGAGTATAAAAAGGGAGGTCTCGCCATTTTTAGATCAGAACTCATCAGGCAAAGCGACCTCTCATATCCCTTGCAACTATCCATATTCTTCCGACTGATGTGAACTTTCTCTACTCTCTGAACAGCCTATCTTCTACTCTTCTCGTCCCTGTCTAACCTCCATGACCCCTTTGGTGCAGATTTAGTCAGCCAAAGTATTATCGCTTGAGTTCTCACGAGATAAGTGCCTGTTAGATAGCCTATTTTGGAAGGGTCAACTAGAATAGGATTGATTGATGTTTGTTGCACTCGTATATGTATTTCCCTGTGTACTATTATTCATGTTCCTGTTTTCTGCTGGTTTAGGTAATGCTAGACTGGGATAGGGTTCCTCGAGTTGTGATTTCCTATGAGTGCTAGGTTGGTTGAACCAGCACAATTGCAACGGAGACGTGGGAAGCCTAGGGGGTCTTTTTGATTGTGTACCGTGGGAGTTTAGCACTGTGTTGCGAGTGAGGGCTTTTGCCTGTGCCACCCAACACTGTGCTATCTCATTTGCTTGACTTTGAGAGGATCGCCAGGAGAGAACCAGATACTAGTGATCTGGATCTCTCAAGAGAGCATCCCGTCAATTACCGTAATTTGGCCGCACAGTCTTAAGGACCTCGCTAGGCTACGAGCCGCTTGCTCAGCCATTGTCTCTTAACCTTAGATATCCCAGCTAGACTTTGCTCGACCAGCAGATACAGTATAGTATTGAAGCTTCTCCTTATGTATATTATTGTTTAAGCACTATTGATTTCATGTGTGGCACGCTTAGCTACTTCAGAGATTAGTGGCCCACGAGCACAATCTTAGTAGGCTATTGCCAGTGCATTGTCGGAGTACTTCTTCTTAATGTTTGCCATATCCTATTGCTTATTCTTATAATTCTTCTTATGTCAATTTAAAGCCTTTAATTACCAGTGAGTTATTCATTAAATTGCTGTTCAAAATCCGATACTTACTTCTTATGAGTATTCGAGAAGCATCTAACTTATCAGAAGATTCCTTGCTTGATGCTCGAGGACTATTGTTTAACGTAACGTAATAGTGCCGATCCGAAGTAGAGGGTGGAGGACTTCTTAAGTTCTTAGTTCAAGGGTGGATTACTTCGGCTTCGGCCAACACTATTCTTTAGTGTTGTAGTACTTTCTTCTTTGTTTGATTGTTGACCAGACTAGATAACTCCCGTCTTGTTATTAGTCTGTTGTGTGAAACGCTAGTACCGAGTTCTTGTATACCCCGTTATAGCAGATAGAACTCTGGAGGGTAGTGGCGTTTTTTGTTCGGCTGGCAGTACTCTGGGGTTGGGATCGTGTGTTTTCCGTTGTGACAACGAGCCATAGTCGAGTCCTGTGTAAGAGCCCTAGTGTACCTGAGTGCCCGGTCGTAACAAATGGCGACCTTGCTTAGGATTTTGTGAACAGTATAATTTTTTGCAGAGTTGTACAACATTTGTTTGTTCGTACTTTAGCGTACATATTGAAGAATATTTTTTTTTTGTAAGGCAATTAGGAGAGCATTTAAGAGACTCCAGTTAATTTAGTAATTAGTGCTTGCATAAGGGAGTTTAACACTTTTGTCTCGAGAATTTTTTGGTGAACTTCAGTATGTCGTGCCCTAGTACTGACGAGGAGCGAGAGATGCTATTTGAGGAGGTGCCGTTAGTAACTAGTGAGGAGGATGCTAGACTTTTTGTGAGTAAGCAGTACCACGTGACGGAGGAGAGGCTAACTGGGGTGAATGTTTATGGCTTGCACCTGATAGCCAAGGTTTTGGGTCTATCCAATGTGGGAGGGATGTCCAAGGGGGAGCTGATTTCCTGGGTGTTGCGTGGGCGACATGGGGTTTCGGAGGAGAGGGCGTTTGGGGGGGTTCCTCCCCAGATCCCCTCTCACTCGACTCCCACAGTGCCGTCCACTCAGTTGCCGGAGGTTAGCACTCTCCCACAGAGGGATGAGAATTGGAAGATTGGAGTGCCCTCGGGCGGTGCGTATGGTGGTTCCCCAGTTCTTGCCCCCCCTCCTTCAGTAGTGGCAGCTCCCTCTTCCGGCCTGTCTCCTGAGATGATATTTAAACTCGAGCTTGCTAAAATCGAGGCTGAGTCTAGGAAGTATGCGATTGAGGCTGAGTCTAGGAAGTATGCGATTGAGGCTGAGTCTAGGAAGCAGGAGAATGAGACCAGGAGGCGGGAGGATGAGACTAGGAAGCAGGAGGATGAGACCAGGAGGCACGAGGCTGAGCTTAGATACGACTCAGAGAAATATTGTGCTCAAATAGATTTAGATAAGACTCGTGCAGAGTCGACAGGGATTCGGATGGGCCGTGAGGGCCAAGTAAGAGAACAGTCCTTGTCTCACTTAGTCAAATTGGTGCCGGCATTTAGTGAAACTGAAGTCACAGAATTTTTTAATCGTTTTGAGAAGAAGTGTAGGGAGCATAATTGGCCTGAAGAGAAGTGGGCAGCTCTGGTCTCCTCAAGACTTACGGGTAAGGGTCTGAAGGCTTATGATGCACTGCCTTTAGAGTCTTGCATTGACTACCCAGAATTGAAGAGAGCTGTCCTACGGGCATACGAGTTGCAACCAGAAACATATCGATTGAAGTTTCGGGGTGTTACAAAGACTAGGGAGGCGACCTTTCTTGAACATGCCCGGGACTTAAAAGATGCACTTGCTAACTGGACACGTTCTGAGAAAGCTGAGACGGCCGAACAGTTGACTGAGCTGTTTCTGCTCGAGCAGTTTTATAAGTGTACTGGTGCAGATATGACTTTAACTATTAAAGAAAAGAACCCTAAAACTCTACAGGAGGCAGCTGAGATGGCTGACCTCCGGCTATCATTAATTCGTGGGTGCGGGTCTGCCCAGCGTAGTGAGGCAGGTAACAAGGGGCGTGACACCCCACCCCCCCGAGTTAGTGATATACATTATGCAAACAAGTACAAGAGCTATGATACCAAGACTGACCACAAGACTAACACCGTCCCATTTAAGAAGGGGCCGGGCCCTTCCCAGTACCAAGGGAAGCCCAGAGGGGAGTTGGAGTGTTATCTTTGTCATGAAAAGGGGCACTTTGCAAGAGTCTGTCCTAGCAAACCACCTACAGCAGCTGTGTCTTTGGCCTGCAACATTGGTGTGTCTCCGAAGTCTTCTGAGTTTGCCCGGGGCAGTTCGTCAGAGGCTGAGGCACAGCCAATGCAGAAGCACCTGGGAGGCTCGAACCCTGCTCAGGATGTTTTTTGCGACCATAGAGGACGGGGTTGCGTGATGTGGGCGGGGCGCAAGCATGGAGTAGAGGTCTTGCGTGATACAGGTGCTTCCCAGACTCTGATGAACAATTTGACTGGCTACCCTATAAATGCGGCTCGGGTGGTAGTGGTGCAGGGTATTAATGCAACTCGGTCATACCCGCTGGTGCGGTTGGAGTTGGAGGTGGATGGTGTGGCACGTGAATTGGATGTTGGGATTGTGGAGAAACTGCCAGTGGAGGGCGTCGACCTTCTTCTCGGCAACGACTTTGCAATGCCCGCTTCTGAGGTTCTACCCTTAGTCGTTGCCGAGAGGCCGGCCGACGTGAGTGGGGGAGAACAAGAGTGTGTCGAGCGGTGCCAGGCACAACCCATGGCGTGTGCTGTCACCCGAGCTCGGGCAGCTAAAGTGTCACAGCCTAGTCCTCCGTCTTCAGACCAGCAGAGGAACGATCAACAGGAGGAGGCTAAAGCTGGAGTTGGTTTTAAGAGTTTTGACTCGGCGGCTCTCCTGGGTGATTCAGTATTGGCACCTATGTTAGAGTCTGGAGAGGCCCCAGGACCTGTCACAGCTAGTGAGGAGGTAGGGCCGGAAGAGACTCCGAGGCAGCAACGTTACACACGGAGAGAAAAAAGGGTTGCTCAGTTTGATATTGGGGAAGGACTTGGGTTGCTTCGGAAGCATCTAGACAGGTTGGCTCCCTCAGATATTTGTAAACTGCAGTTGGAGGATCCGGAAGTTCAGAAGTGTGGTAATGGTGCTGTCGAGATTAAACACGAGGACGGGGAAGCATGTCATGTGAACCTGTTGGAGGAGTTTGTGAGGCAACCACCTGAGCAGCCTACTGTCCCTGCGTTGGTCTGCCGCGGCCAAGGTGGAGAAGGAGAGGGGGGCAGTAGGGCACAGGTGGAGGAGAGTAGGGATTGTCATGTCTCGGCGAAGCAGTGGGCGGGGGACACGAGTCTGGTGGCTGTGGAAGCGCTAGAGCACCTGTCTGAGCAGCAGTGTGCAGCACTCCAGCACCAGCTCGGTTCATACCCCACTGGTCGTGCCGAGCCCCTGAGTCTCACAACTCGGGCGGTGCGAGATGTTCCGCAGGCAGGTCATGTGACTGTTAAAAGACCGTTAGCCTCGTTGTTTCGGTGGTTTAAGGTGGGCGACGAGGCCTTGGCATGGTTGCCAGGTCAGGGTCGACCCATGGCTGCCAAGGGTGGTGGTCAAAAGGAGGACATTGAGCAGATTGGTAGGGTCGGCTGTGGTATCGCAGTGCCCGGTCGTCACATAGCCTCCCAATGCTGCTCTAGTCTAATGCAACAGCCCTACCACAGACCGACTGTATCTGGCCATGTCGCTAAAAGCGGTGATGCTGCGCAGGCAGATGTCGTCACAAGGAATGTGGGGGTGCGCATGTACGGTATCGGCGGGGAAGCCTTAGCTATAATGAACTGTGGGAGTGACTGCACGGGTGGTACTGATTGTCCCTCTCATGACCTGGCTGTTCTAGGGACGAAGGTGGAGAAGGAGGGAGACTACAGGTTAGAAGCTGCGGTCTCGGCTGGGTTGTGGGAGGGCACAAGGCATGTTGTTCGTGGAGACAGTGCAAGGCAGTTATTTACTAGGCTATGGCAGTACTTTCGCATGTTTGTTGCTTCTCCAGGCCTGAGGTACGGGGTAGAATCCGACATGCAGGCTGGAGATAGTGCAAGGCTCAGTTTAATTCCCTGCCGTATAAATCCTGCTCGACAGCCTATGGTGCAAGCAGAGCTGGATTACGTGTGGACGAAGGATCTGAGGGATAAGGAATGTCGTGAGTGGTCGTTGCTTGTAACTTTGTCCGAGCGTGCTAAAGAGGTATGTGGTTTTGTTGTGGACGGGAGTACCTACCAGTGCAATGTTATGCCCTACGGACTTAAGAATGCACCAGCAACGTGTCAGAGCCTGATGAATGAAAGTGAAAAGGACAATGATGCGCTGGGGCATTTCGAGATCTATGTTCCAGCCTATGGTCCGGTCGGTGTAGTTTACCCAGATCATTACCCTCTCAAGATCTTGGACCCGTTTCACAATCGGAATATGAGGCTGACCAGGTGGTCACTAAGGTTATTGGTATATAACCTGGACATAAGCCATATTGCCGGTTGTGACAACGAGGTTGCATGTGGTCGTTCAGGGGTATATGATCCTGGGTAAATTGACACACGGGTAGCCTCCTGCTTTGGTTTGAGTAGTATTTTGCGCTTGGTGCTTGTTGGCTCGCGGTTGTAGCCCAGCGTATTGGGTCGTAAAGCAGGAGTTGAGCGTTTGGTATAGAAGAAAAATAGGCTGCCCTTATAGTGCAGCCGGAAAAAACATATTAAAATATAAAAATCATATAAAAACTCTTTCTTTTTGATGAAGATAATTGTATAAGTTTGTCATAGCCTATAAAGTGTTTGAGTAGTCCACGAACTATCAAACGGCTGAGCTGTTGTAAGCTCGCTCTGGGAGCATGATATTATGTCTTTTACTATTGTTGGGAGGAGTTATGAAATGTGATTTTTTTTTTTTTTTTTATAAGATGTGTTTTAGTGATAAACTCAGCGTTGTTTTAGTGCCATGCGGTCGCTGGGTGTGAGGGGTTTGATGGGGTTCTGTATATCAGATTTTAGCTCAGGGTTGAGCAAGTAAAATCTTGGGGGAGGTGTGACGCATGTCGAGTATGAGCATGCTGTACAGAACGCCCAGTCAGGCCCCACCCTCGCTAGGATCGTCAGGGCAGGAACTTTGGCTGTAGTCTGTGTAGAGTTTCCTAACTCAGTTTATGTGAACCGTTGTACTATAAGTATTATCATTATGTATTTTGTTTTCTTCTAAGTCAACGAGTTCTATTTTATATCATTAGATATAAGTATTGTGTGTGGGATTTATATATATATAATGATGCGAAGAGAGAGAGAGTTATGTAACGGAGGACAGTGTGCGCGCCACGAGGTGTGTAGGCCTCACTCCCTCCTCCCTCCTTCCCCCCTCCCTCCCCCCTCATCAAGAGCGTGGGAATCCTTTGTCGATCCCAGATTGAGAGAGCGAATGTGACGTCATGATTGCCGTTATGCTCGCTACGGGGCCGAGTATAAAAAGGGAGGTCTCGCCATTTTAGATCAGAACTCATCAGGCAAAGCGACCTCTCATATCCCTTGCAACTATCCATATTCTTCCGACTGATGTGAACTTTCTCTACTCTCTGAACAGCCTATCTTCTACTCTTCTCGTCCCTGTCTAAC
>JBAKBP010033355.1:0-21966 GCA_037953745.1 Lithodes maja
GTGTGTGTGACAGAGAGAGAGAGAGAGAGAGAGAGAGAGAGAGAACAAATTTGTGTGTATGTGAGAGTATGTCTGGTTTGTCTGTGTGTGTGTACGTGTACAATCACCTGTATAAGTGTCTGGTGCCGTACGCTACTTTATGGCAAGCTTGAGACAGTGAACAATAATAAATGGTAAACACTGACACGGTCTATGGGGCTCTTGGAATGTTTCATAATATTACAACAGCGTGTCAGAGTTTTTCAGACAAATTATATACTACTTGTCATGCGCGTTAATGTGTGTGTGTGTGTGTATGTGTGTGTGTGTGTATGTGTGTGTGTGTGTATGTGTGTGTATGTGTATGTGGAGAAAGACGGTGTGTGTGGAGAAAATAAAATGTGTTTGTGTCAGAGAGAGAGAGAGAGAGAGAGAACATTTAGGAAAGACACACACACACACATTCCCTTCCCCCTTAAATATGGGTCCCATATAATATACCAACAACCAATGAAACAGCCACTCAATAAAAATATATTACCAGTATAAAGAAAACGTCGAACCTGCATAGAAACGTACATAAATACTCACTCACTCTTTATCTCTCTCTCTCTCTCTCTATATATATATATATATATATATATATATATATATATATATATATATATATATATATATATATACTCTCTCTCTCTCTCTCTCTCTCTCTCTCTCTCTCTCTCTCTCTCTCTCTCTCTCTCTCTCTCATACGAAGAGCGTCTTAGAGAATTAAATCTATTTCCTTTAACCCAGCGCAGATTAAGAGGTGACTTAATTCAAGTGTTCAAAATCATCAAAGGCATCGACAATATGGACTGTAGTAAGTACTTCACTATCGACCAATCTAATTACACGCGGGGAAACGGTTGCAAAATTATTGGTAAATCTTTTAACTCACACGAATCTAAGAATTTCTTCTTCAATCGAGTTGTCAACTTGTGGAATGGGCTTCCCCGAGACGTTATAGACTGCAGCACCGTTGATTCATTTAAACTCCGCTTAGACAAATATCTCGCATCAAACCCGCGACTGACTGCGTTTGTAAATTAATAACTTTATTTTATCCCCCCTCAGTTACTAACCCATCTGTCCCCTACTAACTTCCTAATCCTGCCACGGACATTAGTTCCAGGGCAGTAGTTCCCTTTCCAATGTTCCCTTACCCACTATAAACCACTGTTTGGACACTTGATCCTCAGTGTTTTGGAGGACAAGCAGCCTAGAAGGGTCACTAGATCTGTTGTTGCTTGATTTCCTTTGTACTCCTTTGTACTCTGTGACACACACGAACACACACACGCACGCAATCACCAGAAGTAGAGGCGTCACATATGCAAAATAAATCAGGGAATTTCATAAGAGCAATCAGTAAAGGTGCTTTTGGGCGATGAAAACAGCGAATGATTACCTTAACACCATAACCGGATGAGCATGGCCGGTAGCGCGTCACGGGAGGAATTCTAACTTGGGATTTGTATTGGTATTCGTTGGCAGTTTTAGTAAGTAATTTTTGTGAGATTTGGGTCTTTAAAATGGTCTCAATTTAGCTATTATGTTTGTATCTACACAATTCGAATGTTGCCATGATGCAGGTGAGAATCATCAAATAGCAGGCTCAGTAGAGCACATTTCTCCGCCTTCCATACAAATTAAAATTAACAAGATTCAACTTCCCTCCACCCATTCTATCAATTTCTTCTTTAATGTAGAAGGTGCCATCATTTAATGACACAATAGATGTAGTCAACAAGTATTGTGATGGTGAGCGATACTTGAAAAGTAGACATAATGGATAAAAAAAAAAAAAAAAAATCTGCGGAAGAGCACTTTATTGACAACGTTTCGCAGATAGCTTCATGAAGCTATCTGCGAAACGTCAATAAAGTGCTCTTCCTCAGATGGTGTTTTTGTATCCAAGTATTGTGTTATTTTATTGAATGCATCAGTTTCATATATATTAATTATGGATGTTCAAAGCCTTCACTCCAATTAGGTTCGTACAATCTCCACACAGTTTGTGTGTGATTCATATGACAATGTTTACAGTAATAAACGTTGTGCGTATTATAAACTAGCAGTATAAACTCCGGCTTAATTTTAATTTGTTGTCTTTTTTTTAAAGGGAGATCATTAAAGAAGGTGACAGAAGTGGCGGTGAAGGTAATAAACCCGTAAACAAGTTATCACTTATGAAGCGAAAAATAAATATATACATTTATTGGTCACGTTAATTACATGAAATCAAGTTGCTAACTAGATTGTTGTAATAAATCCAAATTATTTTGATAAATCCTGCTAACAAAGATATGTAAGGGCCTTTCAATGTGGTCACCAATTAAAGTTCCGCAATTATGTAAAACCCAACTTAATGAGGCCACAAAAGACAGTGTGAATCCTTCAATAATATTTTAAGATAACGTCACGTAATATTTGAGTGCCCAAGCCCTTCGCCAATTAAGTTAATAAAATGTTCTACCAAAGTTTGTGTGTGCCTCTGGGTAGCCAGTGAATAGCACAGTGAAATCGAAATAAATACGATTTTCTGTGTGCAAGGGGATAAAGGGGGCCAATATGTAATGTACTTCCAAAAAAAGGTACCGGTACTGACCTAATTTAGCCTGAATTCGTACATAAGTTTGTGAGCAATCCAGCCTATCAGCATGTAAGCAAATATACAGACACATTCTGTATTCCGCCGGTAATATACAGACACATTCTGTATTCCGCCGGTAATATACAGACATTCTGTATTCCGCCGGTAATATACAGACACATTCTGTATTCCGCCGGTAATATACAGACATTCTGTATTCCGCCGGTAATATACAGACACATTCTGTATTCCGCCGGTAATATACAGACACATTCTGTATTCCGCCGGTAATAATGTTGTGCGACTCGTATTTTAAAAGTTCCGTTGTATAGATGGGAAAAGTGACTGATTACTTTAACATCCCATAAGTAAAAGGTAGCGCGTATCCTATTACAAAAAGCGATTAATGATTATTAAACCGTATGGATAGAATGGTGCGCTTGCTTGGTTGATTATTAAACCGTATGGATAGAATGGTGTGCTTGGTTGATTATTAAACCGTATGGATAGAATGGTGCGCTTGCTTGGTTGATTATTAAACTGTATGGATAGAATGGTGCGCTTGGTTGATTATTAAACCGTATGGATAGAATGGTGCGCTTGGTTGATTATTAAACCTTATGGATAGAATGGTGCACTTGCTTGGTTGATTATTAAACTGTATGGATAGAATGGTGCGCTTGGTTGATTATTAAACCGTATGGATAGAATGGTGCGCTTGGTTGATTATTAAACCGTATTGATAGAATGGTGCGCTTGGTTGATTATTAAACCGTATGGATAGAATGGTGCGCTTGGTTGATTATTAAACCGTATGGATAGAATGGTGCGCTTGGTTGATTATTAAACCGTATTGATAGAATGGTGCGCTTGGTTGATTATTAAACCGTATGGATAGAATGGTGCGCTTGGTTGATTATTAAACTGTATGGATAGAATGGTGCGCTTGGTTGATTATTAAACCGTATTGATAGAATGCTGCGCTTGGTTGATTATTAAACCGTATGGATAGAATGGTGCGCTTGGTTGATTATTAAACCGTATGGATAGAATGGTGCGCTTGGTTGATTATTAAACCGTATTGATAGAATGGTGCGCTTGGTTGATTATTAAACCGTATTGATAGAATGGTGCGCTTGGTTGATTATTAAACCGTATTGATAGAATGGTGCGCTTGGTTGATTATTAAACCGTATGGATAGAATGGTGCGCTTGGTTGATTATTAAACCGTATGGATAGAATGGTGCGCTTGGTTGATTATTAAACCGTATTGATAGAATGGTGCGCTTGGTTGATTATTAAACCGTATGGATAGAATGGTGCGCTTGGTTGATTATTAAACCGTATGGATAGAATGGTGCGCTTGGTTGATTATTAAACCGTATTGATAGAATGGTGCGCTTGGTTGATTATTAAACCGTATGGATAGAATGGTGCGCTTGGTTGATTATTAAACCGTATTGATAGAATGGTGCGCTTGGTTGATTATTAAACCGTATTGATAGAATGGTGCGCTTGGTTGATTATTAAACCGTATTGATAGAATGGTGCGCTTGGTTGATTATTAAACCGTATTGATAGAATGGTGCGCTTGGTTGATTATTAAACCGTATTGATAGAATGGTGCGCTTGGTTGATTATTAAACCGTATTGATAGAATGGTGCGCTTGGTTGATTATTAAACCGTATGGATAGAATGGTGCGCTTGGTTGATTATTAAACCGTATTGATAGAATGGTGCGCTTGGTTGATTATTAAACCGTATGGATAGAATGGTGCGCTTGGTTGATTTTTAAACCGTGTTGATAGAATGGTGCGCTTGGTTGATTATTAAACCGTATTGATAGAATGGTGCACTTGGTTGATTATTAAACCGTATGGATAGAATGGTGCGCTTGGTTGATTATTAAACCGTATGGATAGAATGGTGCGCTTGGTTGATTATTAAACCGTATGGATAGAATGGTGCGCTTGGTTGATTATTAAACCGTATTGATAGAATGGTGCGCTTGGTTGATTATTAAACCGTATGGATAGAATGGTGCACTTGGTTGATTATTAAACCATATGGATAGAATGGTGCGCTTGGTTGATTATTAAACCGTATGGATAGAATGGTGCGCTTGGTTGATTATTAAACCGTATTGATAGAATGGTGCGCTTGGTTGATTATTAAACCGTATGGATAGAATGGTGCGCTTGGTTGATTATTAAACCGTATGGATAGAATGGTGCGCTTGGTTGATTATTAAACCGTATGGATAGAATGGTGCGCTTGGTTGATTATTAAACCGTATTGATAGAATGGTGCGTTTGGTTGATTATTAAACAGTATGGATAGAATGGTGGGCTTGGTTGATTATTAAACCGTATGGATAGAATGGTGCGCTTGGTTGATTATTAAACCGTATGGATAGAATGGTGCGCTTGGTTGATTATTAAACCGTATTGATAGAATGGTGCGCTTAGTTGATTATTAAACCGTATGGATAGCATGGTGCGCTTGGTTGATTATTAAACAGTATGGATAGCATGGTGCGCTTGGTTGATTATTAAACCGTATGGATAGAATGGTGCGCTTGGTTGATTATTAAACCGTATGGATAGCATGGTGCGCTTGGTTGATTATTAAACCGTATTGATAGAATGGTGCGCTTGGTTGATTATTAAACCGTATGGATAGAATGGTGCGCTTGGTTGATTATTAAACCGTATGGATAGAATGGTGCGCTTGGTTGATTATTAAACAGTATGGATAGAATGGTGGGCTTGGTTGATTATTAAACCGTATGGATAGAATGGTGCGCTTGGTTGATTATTAAACCGTATGGATAGAATGGTGCGCTTGGTTGATTATTAAACCGTATGGATAGAATGGTGCGCTTGGTTGATTATTAGACCGTATGGATAGCATGGTGCGCTTGGTTGATTATTAAACCGTATGGATAGAATGGTGCGCTTGGTTGATTATTAAACCGTATGGATAGCATGGTGCGCTTGGTTGATTTGATTATTACACCGTATGGATAGAATGGTGCGCTTGGTTGATTATTAAACCGTATGGATAGAATGGTGCGCTTGGTTGATTATTAAACCGTATGGATAGAATGGTGCGCTTGGTTGATTATTAAACCGTATGGATAGAATGGTGTGCTTGGTTGATTATTAAACCGTATGGATAGAATGGTGCGCTTGGTTGATTATTAAACCGTATGGATAGAATGGTGCGCTTGGTTGATTATTAAACCGTATGGATAGAATGGTGCGCTTGGTTGATTATTAAACCGTATGGATAGAATGGTGCGCTTGGTTGATTATTAAACCGTATGGATAGAATGGTGTGCTTGGTTGATTATTAAACCGTATGGATAGCATGGTGCGCTTGGTTGATTTGATTATTAAACCGTATTGATAGAATGGTGCGCTTGGTTGATTATTAAACCGTATGGATAGAATGGTGCGCTTGGTTGATTATTAAACCGTATGGATAGAATGGTGCGCTTGGTTGATTATTAAACCGTATGGATAGAATGGTGCGCTTGGTTGATTATTAAACCGTATGGATAGAATGGTGCGCTTGGTTGATTATTAAACCGTATGGATAGAATGGTGCGCTTGGTTGATTATTAAACCGTATGCATAGAATGGTGCGCTTGGTTGATTAGAACAAACAACGAGTATAAGGTAGGTTAGGCCAAGTTGAACAAGCGACTGATTATCTTAATACCGTGTGTGTAAACGGTAGCAAGTCTCCAATTAGTACTAACGAATCATTACCTTAAAGCCGTATGCGCAAAAGGTAGCATTTGTCCCATGCATGAGGCAAAGAATTACCTTAAAACTAGATGAGTAAGACGTAGCATTAGGACGATCAACACACGCATAGCAATTTTAGTACCGGTACCTGGGGAGATTTCCACCTGGAGGATTTTTTTCTGAACCTCTTTCTCCCTCATGTTTAGCCCCATTGCTTGTGAGATTTAAAGACGCTTGCCCCATTAGTTTGACGATTTTAAGAACCCTCGCCCCATTTCTGTCAATTTTAAGACCATTCGTGCCATTTAGGTGTCGATTTTTTCCTGGCGAGCGATAGCGAGCCTGTAATTTTAGGGACACTGGCCTTCGGCCGGGACATTTTTCTTCCGAAAAATGTACAAATTTATCTTGAAAGGGGGTCAAGGGGCAGTAATTTTAAGTTTGATGGAAGTCTAGGGAATCAACTAAAAACCTCCCCTTAATTCTTTGAAGATTATGACACACTTTGACGGTCTATCATTAGACTATTCTATACACTTTGGGAAGGATCTGTGGGAATTTTAAGGGTAAAAACTATCTCGATTATCCCCCTGACTTTGATATACCCTTCCTAATCTGAATAATCTAATAATTGCCGGAAAACAAAATAAATGCGTAAAAGGGAGCTTTTACCCGATGAACTGCTTACTTTAAGTCGTATGAGTGAAAGGTAGCGTTAAGCTTATTAGGGGAGGTGTGGTGGAGTGGTCTTGTCACTGGCCTGGTAATCCAAAGGTCCCGGGTTCAAATCCCGATGTATCAATGGGAAGATATTATTGGGATGGAATTTGTGCTGTACCTGGTATCAGTGCATTACCACAAGCCCACCGAAACGTCAATAAAATACCCTCATTGTTCCCTGATTAAATAGCACTGTATGAATATTCCCATATTCAAAATATGCTATAGGGGTGCAATGCCTGGTGAGTTATCTGCTCAACAGGTGGCGTTGTGTGTGTGTAAGTGTGAGAGTCCGAGTGTAGGGGATGAGACAGTGAAGCACGGGAACGAGGTGGCTTCAGAGATGGGGTCGTTTCGGGCCATGAGTGAGCACCGTGCCTCATGTGAAGGCAAGATGGCAGGTGCTCGTTGTACTCTTACGTGCTTCACATATGTCTTACTCCCTAGACTAGAACAAGACCTCACGGGCTTCACTGTTCATTGTAAAGCAGTGAATGTTAAGGCTCTCAGCCTATGCCCGAGAGGAAGTAAGTTGGAATATAGAAACAAAAAAATAAAAAATAAAAAATAAATAAATGGTTGTTTTAAGGGGAGGCAGACCGTTTGTTTGGTCTATTAATTCATCTTAACATCTGAAAACTAATGGCATGAGGGAGAAAGTGGTCCAGAAAACCGGCCCATGTCCCCTTAAAATCGGTTGCACAATAGACAAAACAAATGATTACCTTAAAACCGTAGGAGTAAAAGGAGGGAACATTTACTCGACGAACAGGGCGACTGATTACCTTAAAACCGAGGCCCGGGGGGGGGGGGGTGTTAGAGTCATTCCATATCGAAATGCGCTGATGCGAGGCGTGTCGTTGCCAGTTTTAAAATGAAATTGCCCATCAGCTGCCACGCCGGGAAGAGCACAAGTCATTATCAGCGAGTGATGTGCAGACCAGGGCCAAATGTTGATTGTGTCAGAGAGAGAGAGAGAGAGGGTATGTGTGAGAGATAGAGAGAGTGTATGTGTGGGGAAGGGGGGGTTGGTGTGTGTGAGAGAGAGAGAGAGAGAGAGAGAGAGAGAGAGTATGTGAGTGTGTGCTTGTGTTTGCTTAAAGAAACGTAAGAGCACAAGTCATTATCGCCGAGTGATGTGCAGACCAGGGCCAAATGTTGATTGTGTCAGTGGGAGAGAGTGAGAGAGAGAGAGGGTATGTGAGAAAAAGTGAGTGTGTGTGTGAGAGAGAGGGTATGTGTGTTTGAGAGAGAGAGTATGCGAGAGAGAGGCTGTGTCTGCGAGAGAAGAGGGGAGAAAGGGAGATTGTGTGTGTGAGAGAGAGGGTGTATAGTAGTGTATGTGTTTGTGCGTGTGTGTTTAGAGTGAGGAAAGAGCAAAAGTCATTACCAGCGAGTGATGTTTAGACCAGGGCCAAATGTTGATTGTGTCAGTATGTGTGAAGGAAAAGGTATGTGAGGGAGAGAGAGAGAGAGAGTGAGTGTGGAGGTGTGTGTGTTTGTGTGTGTGTGTGTGTGTGTGTGTGTGTGTGTGTGTGTGTGTGTGTGTGTGTGAAAGAGAGAGGGAGAGACAGAGAGAGTTACAAGGAACAGTTAGTGGTCCATTCCGGGGAGATACTCGAAGTGAAAGGAGAGAGATTGTTTAGTGCACTACACTCATTACAGGGTGTGCAAAATACGACACTCATTACAGGGTGTGCAAAATACTATTTACTCTCTTCTTGAACTGCTCTACTGAAGAACTGTTTACACATTTTGAGGAAAGTTTATTACAGGTAGAAAAGGTCTTAAATGCGAAAACAAATCCACAAATACTAGTACTGAACCTTTTCAATTCTAACTTCCAGCCGTGGTTGTATTGATATTGAGGCTAAACATGTTGCTATATTCCACGTTGTCAAACCCATTACGTATATTAAAAACTTAAATGAGGTGACCCCGTAGTCTGTGTGTATCCAACATAATGAGATTAAGAGCTCTCAACCGGTCCTCATAGCTCAGTCTTATAATAGATAGAATAAGTTTTGTAGCCCTAGCTTGTACTCATACTCTTTCCAGTCGCTCTATATCTTTCCTGAGTGCTGGAGACCAAATTTTAACAGCATACACCAGGAGAGGCTGCATCAGAGGCTGTAAAGTGTGAGGATTATCTCGTTATTTTTATACTTACATTGCTTCTTAATATACCCCAATAATTTGTTTGCTTTCTTCTCTACTTCAATTTACTGCTTGGAAAACTTTAGGTCACTGTTGATCAGAACACCATAATCCTTTTCCAAATTAGTCTCCTCCAGAGGCATTTCCAATAGCGAATTGCCTGACTTGGGGTTCGCTTGGCCGATATGCATCACCTTGAAGTTTTAAGATGTTTGCCCCATTAGTTAGTCGATTTTAAGACCTTTCACCCCATTTCTTTGTCAATATTTAGACCTTTCGTGCTATTCAGGTGTCGATTTTTCCCTGGCGAACGATAGTGAGCCTGTAATGTTGGAAGGCACATTTTTCTACCGAAAAATGTACAAATTAATCTGGAAGGGAGGTCTAATGGATTTTTTTTTTTTTTTTAAATGTGATGAAGGGAGGAAACTAGAAAAGAAAAAAATTGCCCAAAAAGTGAACCATCTCCCCTTAAAGATTTGGGACACATTGACCAGTTTCCATTCTTCAGGGACCTCTTCAGTTTCTAGTGATTTAGTGAAGATTTCTGCTAAGAAAGGTGCGGTTTCGTCTCGCACTTCTCTTACAGCTTGGGGAAGATAGCCATCTGGCCCGGGTGACTTGAACCTATTTAATTTATCTATTATTTTTGCTGCCTCCTCTGGGGTACATCGAATTCTGCTAAGAAAGAGAGAGAGAGATTGATTGATTGATTGATTGATTGATTGATTGATTGATTGATTGGTTTATTGATATGATATGATATGTTTATCCTGCACCAAAGACAACATTACTGAGGTACACAATAGACCCAGCTACCAGGCATCTTGATTATAGTTAACAAATGACAAGTTTATTATCAAGAGAGAGAGAGAGAGAGAGAGAGAGAATGGTGTGGCAGAGAGATAAGGATACAATTAAAACAAGTGTAAATAATAAGAATATCACAATTATCATAACAACGAAGACAGAGTTACCAAGTACCGTACACGTTTAATGCAGACCTATTGTTCCACAGTGATTGCTGCTTATTAGAGATCCTGTAGTAAGTGAGAGTAGCCAGCTTATTCCTTACACGCCATTTGGGTGCCTTAATTATTTAACAACGAAGTTTTAGTTTAATTTTGCCCATGTACAATGCATATCGAAAGACCAAACTCTATGTTCTGTATCATTATTCCCGAATTTTAATTATGGGTATATAGATATTCAGTACCAGGGACGTAATTTTCATCATATTCTGGCAACTATTAAGCGATTTTATTCTGCTTAGGAAGGACCTCTAGCAATAATAAGGCTTCAAACTAACTCAACCAACCCTTTGAACTACCACAGAGCCTTTCCAAGCTGCGTAATATAGTCTGAATATCTATATATATATATCTATCTATTTACTCAGGTCCAATCCCCACTTTTCCTATTTTTTTTTCTTTTTTCCTCTTTTCATGTTTTTTTTTTTTTTTTTTTTTTTTTTTTTTTTTTTTTTTTTGGGGGGGGGGCTGACTCAAGACAGAGCTAGAATAAATTATAACACGTTGCTGGTACTCAAAGGGATATAGATTTTCATGCCGATATTCGAGTGTGAAGAGAGACAATATCACCAGTGGCACCAAGATGACGGAGGTTGACCGATCTCAGTTACTATAGGGTCTCCAGTGCTTATTAGTCCTGTGCGTCGTAAGGCGGGGGCGTCTTTATAATAATATTAAAATGGTTTCGATTCCAAGCGAGATGCAACAACAACAAATTCGTCAAATCTACCACCAATACAGTCACTGTTGTCATCACTAACACAATCATCACCACTCCTACCCTCATTTCTCCACTATCACCATTACCACCACCACAATCACCATCACTTCTCCACTATCAGATATTGTGGCAATATCAGTATTATCACCAATATCACCACCACAATCACCATCCCTACCATCACTTCTCCACACCATCACACCATTACCACCACCACAATCACCATCACTACCGCTACCATCACTTCTCCATTATCACCATTACACATATACCACTTGGTATTTAGTCCTCAATGTCGTAGTTTGTGTTTATTCATATGATGTTAAACGTAGCAGTAATTAACAATGTATTACTATGACAATTAACTAATTTGAATTTGAATACCACCACCACAATCATTATCACTTCTCCACTATCACCATTACCACCACCACAATAATCATCACCACCCTACCACTAATTAACCACAACCACCAAAAGCTCACCACCAATCACCACATGATACTCACCACTACCACCATAACACCACCACCAATCACCATCACCAATCACCATCACCACCCTCCCACCACTTCACCACTACTAGCCTCACACCACCACCATCCTCACCCTACCACCATTTCACCACTACCACCATTACACCATCATCACCCTCCCACTACTTCACCACTACCAGCGTCACATCACCACCATCATCACCCTACTATCATTTCACCACTACCACCATTACACCATCACCACCCTCCCACTACTTCACCACTACCAGCGTCACACCACCACCACCCTCACCCTACCACCATTTCACCACTACCTCCATAATTACCATCACCACCCTCCTACCACTTAAACACTACCAGCACTACACCACCACCATCCTCATCCTACCACCATTTCACCACTGCCACCACGATGACAATCACCCTACCACCAGTTCACCACTACCACCATTACACCACCCTCCTACCACTTCACCACTACCAGCACTACACCACAATCATCATTACCCTACCACCATATCACCACTACCACCATTACACCATCACCACCCTCCTACCACTTCAACACTACCAGCACCACACCACCACCATCCTCAACCTACCACCATTTCACCACCACCATAATAATCACCTTTACCACCCCAAGCACTAACAGCACAGTAAGCAATTCTCCTCTGCCAAACACTATCAGTCCTTTTTGCACTATCCTCTTTTGCACTCTATCAATTTAGCTTACCATTACTCCCCCAAAATGTCTGTCGAACAACCTATCTCCAAATTCTGCCCAGATTGCCGATAGCCCCTGAGTGATTTCGATTTGGATCTAAAGCTACATTGGTTCTGAAGTGCTATCAACTGTTGTATTATATGTTCGTGCTAGAAAGGGTTCTGGGTTAGTTATTAGATCGGATTCGTGAAAATTTGGGTTTTAGGCTAGCTATATTCTATGCGATCGGATATGTTCGTAACTAACTTTTAAGGGGAGGTTTTTAGTGTGTTTCCTAGACTTCCATCAAGCTTGAAATTACACCCCCATGACCCCCTTTCAAAATAAATGTGTAAATTTTTCGGTAGAAAAATTTCCCGGCCGAAGGTCGGTTACTCTTAAATTACAGGCTCGCTATCGCTCGCCAGGAAAAAATCGACACATAAATGGCACGAATGGTCTTAAAAGTGACATAAATGGGGTGAAAGTTGTTAAAATCGCTAAACTAATGGGGCGAACGTCTTAAAATCTCAAAAGCAATGGGGCTAAACATGAGGGAGAAAGGGGTCAAGAAAAAAATCCCTCAAGTGGATATCTCCCCTTAATAGCTATGGCTTGTGTACCGTATGCTAACAGGTGATAAAGTTATTGGCTCGTAATAGGCAGGGTCCAAAATTAGCTGGAAGACATAACTAACAAACTATATTTAAATTAGCTGGAAGACATAACTAACAAACTATTTAAATTAGCTGGAAGACATATATAACTAACAAACTATATTTAATTTAGCTGGAAGACATATATAACTAACAAACTATATTTAAATTAGCTGGAAGACATATATAACTAACAAACTATATTTAAATTAGCTGGAAGACATAACTAACAAACTATTTAAATTAGCTGGAAGACATATATAACTAACAAACTATATTTAAATTAGCTGGAAGACATATATAACTAACAAACTATATTTAAATTAGCTGGAAGACATAACTAACAAACTATATTTAAATTAGCTGGAAGACATAACTAACAAACTATATTTAGATTAGCTGGCGGACATAACTAACAAACTATTTAAATTAGCTGGAAGACATATATAACTAACAAACTATTTTTAAATTAGCTGGAAGACATAACTAACAAACTATATTTAAATTAGCTGGAAGACATATATAACTAACAAACTATATTTAAATTCTGCTTTGATTGACCTAATCCAGGAGCGATTTCGTTGTGGATCTAAACTTATATTTTGGCTTGTGCTATTAACCCCTTCAGGATTATAACGCATTTTAGCAGCGTATGTTGGATATTATTAGACGATTTCATTCAGCTTAGGAAGGATTTGTGGGAATCATTCATAACTGACTTGGTTTTGACTCCTTAGATTCCAAGAGGTCCTTCCTAAGCAGCAGACAATCTAATTCTAGCCAGAATATACTTCTAAATCACGTCATTATACTCAAAGGGTTAGCTCTACTCTAGCTCGTTCAGCTAAAACCATATGCATTTTTTTTTTTTTTTTTTTTTTTTTTTTTTTTTTTTTTTACCAACCTCGGGACTGTATGCTGTAACTCTTGTGAGGCCCCGAGATTACTGATTGAAGCTTCGAGATGGGTGCTTCATATGTCGGGCATCTTCTATGCTATGAATTGATGACAAAGGAGTACAAAGGAAATCAAGCAACAACAGATCTAGTGACCCTTCTAGGTTGCTTGTCCTCCAAAACACTGAGGATCAAGTGTCCAAACAGTGGTTTAGAGTGGGTAAGGGAACATTGGAAAGGGAATTACTGCCCTGGAACTAATATCCGTGGCAGGATTAGGAAGTTAGTAGGGGACAGATGGGTTAGTAACTGAGGGGGGGATAAAATAAAGTTATTCATTTACAAACGCAGTCAGTCGTGGGTTTGATGCGAGATATTTGTCTAGGCGGAGTTTAAATGAATCAACGGTGATGCAGTCTATAACGTTTCGGGGAAGCCCATTCCACAAGTTGACAACTCGATTGAAGAAGAAATTCTTAGATTCGTGTGAGTCAAAAAGATTTACCAATAATTTTGCAACCGTTTCTCCGCGTGTAATTAGATTGGTCGATAGTGAAGTACTTACTACAGTTCATATTGTCGATGCCTTTGATGATTTTGAACACTTGAATTAAGTCACCTCTTAATCTGCGCTGGGTTAAAGGAAATAGATTTAATTCTCTAAGACGCTCTTCGTATGGTTTGTTCTTTAGGCTAGGTATCATTTTGGTAACTCTACGTTGAACTCGTTCTAGCTTGTTTATATCTTTTTGGTAATAAGGGCACCAGCATTGAACGCAGTATTCCAGAAGAGGGCGGACTAAGGAATTGTAAAGGGTTAGGATAACTTCTTTGGATTTATGCTCAAATGACCTGCCTATAAAGCCAATTATTTTGTTTGCCTTCTTAACAACTTCTGAACATTGTTGACTCGGTTTTAGGTTACTCGATATTGTTACTCCCAGATCGGTTTCTCTATTTACATTCTTAAGCTGAGTGCCATTCATCGAATAGTTTGCTTTCTCGTTTAGGTATCCGATATGTAGTACTTTACATTTATCCGCATTGAAACTCATTTGCCAAATTTGGGCCCAACATGACAATTTATCTAGATTGTGTTGCATATCGTCAACTTGTTCTTTTGAGAGTACGCTATTTGCAATTTTTGTATCGTCAGCAAATTTTGAGATTGTACAGGTGAGACCCTCATCTATGTCGTTGATGTAAATTAGAAAGAGAATTGGTCCTAATACCGATCCCTGGGGTACCCCGCTACTTACATTGGTCCATTTAGATGCCTTACCGTTTATGACTACTCTTTGCTTTCTGTCGCTGAGCCAATTGTCTATCCATTTCAACACACCGTCTTGTGACGATATAAGAGGTGTTTTCTTGACGTGTCGATGTAGCCAGGCTAATTGTAGAACCGCAGGAACGATCAGATCACCTCGGAAGAAAAAAAACTGACGTTTGGCGTGGACTCAAGCTGAGGTCCTTTAGGTCTGCATTCCATTACGCAATCCACTGTGCTATCGCCTCCCCCAGGTGTACTGTAGGCAACAAAATTCAAACTGTCTTGATAACGTAATGCATGAGTGCGCGGAATTTCGATGTGAGTATCCTGAGTTCGAGTCCTTGGAGTGCCACATGTATTTGTTGATTTCATTAATTGAGTTTAGAGCTGAAGTTGGTTGGTGGAAAAAACATAATAATTCATTGGATTACACACAATGAGGAAAGAAGAAGAAGAACAACAACAACAACAACAACAACAACAAGAACGAGCAGCAGTATGACGAAAAATGACAGGACTACGAGGTAATCCAGGACCTAGCCCGAAGAAAAAAGGGGGAGAAATGACATACGGAAGACACTTATGAAGATGAAGAAGGAGAGGGAGAGAGGGTGCTAAACGACGGAACCAGAAGAAGAAGAAGGGAGAACAAACGGGAGCCACCGATAAAGATGAAAAAGTGAAGGAGAAGTGAAGGAGGTGGAAGGAGCGAAGAGAAGGCAAAACAAACGAAGAAGATGAGATGATAAGGGGAGAGGAAAAAATGGCTGAGGACGAGAATAGGAAGAAGGGAAGAGGAAGAGGAGGAGGAAGAAGGGAGGAGATATGAAAGAATGTGTCAGGAATGTGATACGGAGACACTGATGGAGAAGGAAGAGAGGAAAGAGGAAGGCTATCATATATTGTAACCCCTTCTGTACCGGCGGCGTCTTTATAATTATATTCTAGCTATATTTAGAGAATTGTGTGCAGCTTCAGAAGGATGTTTGGTCGTAGAAAGGGTTAGGTGAGATTGTTCGAAGCCTGTATATTCCTGGAGGTCCTTTTGAAACTGAATAAAATCGTCTAATAGTAGCCAGAATAAAGTTAAAAGGACGGAACTACTATTGAACGGGTTAAAGACCTAACCAACACATTAAAGGCCCACCCACACCCACCAAATAACTGCATATTCTACTTTATTCGCTGAATTTTTTGGGGACAATGATACTGTTATGCATGTGTTGAGAATTATTATGGTCCTGTATGTGTTATACCTTATATGTATTGTTTCAATTATTATCGCCGTATATGTATTAAGCATTGTTATTGCTGCTTTCTATGGGATATACTGTAACTCATATACCCGGTATATTATACAATCTCTCTCTCTCTTTCTCTCTCTCTCTCTCTCTCTCTCTCTATATATATATATATATATATATATATATATATATATATATATATATATATATATATATATACTGTACACAGTATATGCCACGATCTCTGTATAGATAACATATTTTTGCCATACAGTCAATTAGGACTGGGAGTTTCCAAGTAATGATTGTAGAACATTATGAGGTATATCTAAAATTCAATCTTTATGTGACGTTAAATTTCGTTAAAACTAGTTAAAGCTTCTGGTGATTCATCGGGTTGTCTTTATTAAAGAGGAAGGGTCTAGTGTTCAAATCTTAACCAAACGTGTTTTACATATAATTATTCGGTAGATGTAGGTATAAATATGAAGTACCTGTAAATTGTCGTCGAAATCCATTCTTATGTTATTGTTGTCTTTAAATATCTTGTTAGCAGACGAACGGCCAAAAATGTAACCATTGATTAAAAATGTGTATCAACAGATCCATTGACAGAGATTATATTACCTTTCTAGTAATTTCAGCAGAATCAAAGATAATATCAATGTATTATTGCACAGGCAATAACAGCTACCAACATTGCCAACTTAAGCTCTTCAGACTAAGCCACAGGATCACGATACATCGTTTTTACATAAAGAAGAGAAAGGCTTTGTTAATTATTTTGATAATTTAATCATATGAATACTAGTTCGTGGCGTTATCAAGAGAAAGTCTAATTCGTGTTATCAGCTTGAATTATATATATATATATATTTGTATAAAGGTAGCCGTGAAATTTGGTATTGTAGTATTTTATGCATCCGCTTGTGACGTCACTATTAATTTTTTTATGCAACTCTCGATTATAATAGTTGGATGCATGGACGACTTATGGTAACCTGTTTTTGTTCTGTCCTTTTCTATCTGTATCTGGTTTGTATCCATTTGGCCCCATTCAACCTACTGTTTTAAGACGTTTATCCCCATCCAGGTGTCAAGTTTTTTACTGGTGAGCGGTAGCGAGCCAGCATACTTTTTATTTTTGTTTGACAGCAGGCTAAATTTGTAAATTTTTCGATAGAAAAATGTCCCCGGCGAAGCCGGATTTCTGCATATAATGCTGGCTCGCTATCGCTCGCCAGGAAGAAATCGACACCTAGATGGGGATAAACGTCTTAAAATAGTTGGCTGAATGGGGCCGAATGGATACAAGCCAGAGAAAGAAAGAAAAGGCCAGAAATAACAAAAAGCGGGTCACCCCCCTTAAAGCAAGAGAAATATGAAAGTAAATTATTAACCGAGAAACCGAGAGAACAAGAAAGAGGAAACGCATCTAAGTTAGTGTAAAATGCAGAAGTTAGATGACATTTACGAAAGATGGGAAGCAGCATTAGGAGCCGGAGAGGAAGGTAAGGGAGAACAAAACAACGGTAATATAGAGAGCAAGTTACCTGCCATTCCGCCCGCTAGTCTTTTTGGCCACTCTAGAACCGCTTTATACACACTTTGAAGTCTTGTAAGTTAAGACAGGTAGCTTAGGTTAAAATAGGTTGGCTTAGGTTAAGGTTAGCTTAGCTTAGGTTAAGGATCGGATATTGTAGGTTAGGTTAGGTTAGAGTTAAGTTAGCTGAACTTAGATTATGTTAGGTTAGGTTAGGGGAGCTTAGTCTTATGGTAGGTTGAGGATAACTTACAGGTAGATTATGTGCGATCAAGACGGCTTTATGAATTTGAACATAAAGACTAGAATATGAAAATCCTTGGAACCGGCGAGCACGACGGATGATGGACACAGAGGAGGGAGTGAAGGGAGGAGGAAGGGACACAAGAGAGAGAGAGAGAGAGGAAGGTGTTATGAGCAAAGAAACACTGATGAAGGAGGAGGTATATAGGGAGAGGTGATCATAACTCTGGAAGTCTGCTCCGGTGAAGTCAGTCGCCAGAAACTGTTCTCAAAGGGGCCATCAAGCATTGTGTAGGATTGTCATGGCCACGATCAAACATTTGACCTTGGTGAATTAAAAGACAGAAATACATCAAAAGATATACGAAACTCTTAACAAGGCATTTTATTCAATTACTTTAGTTTAAGGGGAGATATCCACTCGAGGGATTTTTTTCTTAACTCGTTTCTCCCTCATGTGTAGCCCCATTGTTTTTCTAATTTTAAGACGTGCGCCCCATTATATTGACGATTTTAAGAACTTTCAACCCATTTCTGTAAATTTTAAGACCTTTCGTGCCATTTAGGTGTCGATTTTATCCTGGCGAGCGATAGCGAGCCTGTAATTTAAGAGGAACCGGCTTTCAGCCGCGACAGTTTTCTACCGAAAAATGTACAAATTTTTCTTGAAAGGGGCTCAAGGGGGTGTAATCTTAAGCCTGAAGGATATCTACGGACCAAACTAAATACCTCCCCTTAAAGGTTCAAAATACCCAATATCTCTTTCCTGAATCTATATATGTATCCATCTACCTTTTATAGACATAAAACTTCTTTGTAATTGCTACACTTTTTCTCCAGCTGAGGAAGATCCAATCTTAATAAAGTGCTTAGATGTATGTTACAGTACCGGCATATTAATGATAATTAAGTCTCCATCATATGTAATATGCGATAAATGTAGGGAAATAGCTATTAAGGGTCCTAAAATCATTTGTGAAATATGTGACTCACTCATAACAAGAAAACAAAGGATCATAAACTGTGTTAAGTGTAAAACTGTAGCTCACATGAAGTGCATCTCTAAGAAGACCAACAGTGAAGAACGGGAATTCCTATGCAACATATGTGCCTTGCATTCATTACCGAATATTAATGTAAATGAACCAATTAGTATTAACAACTCAGAATCCAGCCAGGACACATTCAAAATCAAAGATGAATACAGAGTGTTCACCAACAAAGGGCTCCATCTTATCCACATTAACGCCAGATCAATGTACCATAAATTGTCAGAATTAAACTTGTTAGCTAATAAGGCCAAAGCTTCAATAATTGCAATCACAGAAACCTGGCTGGATTCAAGTATAAACGATGGTGAAATAAACATTCAAGGTTTCAATATGGTTAGGAATGATCGCAATAGGCATGGGGGAGGAGTATGTCTGTATGTAAAAAACAACCTCACACACACAACCAGGACCGACCTCCATGTAGAAAATCACGAAGCTCTGTGGATCGATCTATACCTGCCGAGGATAAGACCCATCACAATTGGGGTATGCTATAGGCCACCAGACGACACACAATTCTTGACCAAATTTGAACGAACGTTGTCATCGCTAGACCCTCGGAATGAATCCATCATACTAGGGGATTTTAACCTGTGTTACAAACAACGAAATGATAGGCTTGTACGAGAATATAGGCATATACTGACAATGCACAATCACAAACAACTCATCACAACCCCCACACGTATCTCTGAGAACACTGCCACAATAATAGACCACATAAACTGTAACAGAGAGGACAAAATATCCCAATCAGGGGTTATACAGACTGGGATAAGTGATCACTTCGTCACATATTGCACACGAAAAACCACAAAAATTACCCTAGAGAATCACAAGATTATCAAAACAAGGTCACTCAGAAACTACAATAAAGAAACATTTCTGGACATTTTATGGAATACAGACTGGTCTCCAGTGTTTGGAAGTACAAACGTTAATGACGCATGGGTTGGCTTCAGAACCATCATCACAAACATTCTAGACGAAATAGCTCCTCTGAAAGACATACGAATTAAAGCAAGGTCAGACCCATGGATCAACAATGACATACTACACCATCTGGAACACAGAGACAATCTGTTAAAAAGGCTAGCGAAACATAGACAGGATCAAGGTCTGAAACATGAGTTCAACAGGGCCAGGAATAAACTAAGTAGGAAAATAAAATCAGCGAAAACTAATTATTTTCACAATAAGGCAGAGGAATATCAGAATAACCCAAAGAAACTATGGAGGCACCTAAAAACAACAGGCTACAGCAACAAGACAAGGGATTCGTCTAACACTAATATTGCTCTCACCATTAATGATCAGATTTGCCACGATAAACGACAAATTTCAACCTACTTCAACTCCTTCTTCACCTCCATAGCAAACACACTTGCACAGAACCTACCTCAACCTCTCAATAAATACACGACAACAACGGCCACCTTTCGAAATTTCTACAGAGATAAAGACATACACCCAAACACATTTGGATTGCAAAATGTTACACCAAAATACACTTTTGACGAGCTGTCTAACCTAAATGTACATAAAAGCACAGGACCAGACAAAATTCCTGCCAAATTTCTACGAGATGGAGCCATTGGTATAGCAGGCCCCCTAACTCACATCATCAACTTGTCAATTAACACCAACACTGTACCTGCTGAACTGAAGGAAGCTATTGTAACCCCTCTATTCAAGAAAGGAAATAAACTAGAAGTTGGTAACTACAGACCAGTTAGCATATTATGTATTGTATCTAAAATCCTTGAAAGAGCGGTATACACCCAAATTGAACACTACCTCAAACAAAATGATCTATTCTATAAGTTTCAATCAGGTTTCAGATGCATGTACTCGACAGACTCCTGTCTCATCCACTTAACGGATCACATTCGTAAAGAAATGTCTAAAGGTAACTACACCGGTATGGTTCTTCTTGATCTACAAAAAGCGTTTGACACAGTAGACCATGATATCCTATGTAATAAACTACAAACAATGGGCATAGGATCTGTGAACTGGTTTAAATCTTATCTTAGTGGTAGAACCCAAAGAGTCAAAATTGATGATAATATATCTGATCCTATGCCAATTAACTGTGGGGTCCCGCAGGGAAGCATCCTTGGTCCCTTACTCTTTCTCTGTTATGTGAACGACATGGAACTGAGCGTCTCATGTAAATTATTACTGTATGCAGACGACAGCGTGCTCCTGGTTTCAGGAAAAGACCCAATAAGTATTGCCGCTTCACTTTCCAAAGAACTAGAATCATGTAGTGAATGGCTAGTGGACAATAGACTATCTCTTCACCTGGGCAAGACGGAAGCCATCTTATGTGGAACAAAACGCAAACTGAAAGACATTGTGGGCTTCTCGGTCAACTGTAATGATATTCCTATAACAACAGTGTCACAAGTTAAATATCTCGGACTAAAACTGGACGCGAGTTTGTCAGGTGAAACAATTTTGGAATCTATCCTGAGTAAGTGTAGAGCACGTATAAAATACCTGTATAGACAGGTGGGATGCTTGCCCGCGGCGACCAAAAAGACCCTCTGCCAAGCGCTTGTTCAATGTCATTTTGACTATTCTGTGTCATCCTGGTACTCTGCATCATCTAAATCAGCACAGCACAAACTTCAGGTCACTCAAAATAAAATGGTTAGGTTCATGCTGAACCTAGGACCCAGATCACATGTTGGCCAGGAACAACTTCAGTCACTAGGTATGCTCAATGTCGCTGACAGGGCCAAACAAATCAGGCTCACTAATGCCTTCAAAATTTTCTATGACAGAGCTCCAGAGTACCTAAAGAATGATTTTGTTAAAGCAAATGAGAGGAGTGGACATAATACAAGAAAC
>JBAKBP010033356.1:0-21963 GCA_037953745.1 Lithodes maja
GATGAGTGTGTTTACTCAGCTGTCACCCAACGCTACCAGACCAGTCCAAACCCCAGCGGCTCTGTGTACGGTAAAGTAACACCAATACTACCAGTATGCCATCAACCTTATCCGTATCCATACCAGACTTATGTCAACTAAACCACTTAATTACACCAGTTAATTGAACTTGAAAAACTAAAGTAATACCGAATTATAACTTATTTTCCCTAATATATTTAGCACTAATCAAAAACACTATATTTTTGTTTTGTTTGATAATGTGAATGAAAGAGACAAAAGGCAAAACTGCCCGTGACGAGTGCCTCCCCCAGAGTTGAAAGAGTGATATATACAGTATATATATTGTTTTTCTTTTTTTCTTTTTTGTTGCACCACACCGTATCAGGACCACATAGGACTTTCTCCAACACTACACATATAACTTACACCTAGATACCATCATACATCAACTGTTTTATTTGTTATTTATTTTTTGAGACAACAAATAGAGGAAGGAAAAACAAAGACAACATTTAAAAGGTCCATTATACTCAACTCAGGATGGAACTCATGGACTCAAAGGGGTAAAGTACATCTCAATTAACTCTAGAACTCTGACAAACTCTATGTTGGCAAAAATCATCTTGAGTTAGACACAATAAAATCAAATGTGAACCATCTGGTTGAAAGTGCTAACCCCTTCTATACCGGTGACGTCTTTTATATTTTATTCCAGCTACATTTAGACGATTTTATTAAGCTTAGGAAGGATATATGGTAGCTAAAAGGATTAATTGAGATAGTATGTAGCCTTTTAATGAGTTAACTTCCTTCCTAAGCTGTACAAAATCGTCAAATAGTTGCCAGAATATAATGGAAAGTACATCACCGGTAGAGAAGGGGTTAAGGAGACGTAATGCTATTTTTGTTGTCTATCTATTCATTAAATCATATAATAATTAGTTTACTGGCTAGCTCTCCATCAAAGTTAAATAAACACCCCTAAAACCCCTTTTCAAGATATATTTGTACATTATTCGGTAGAAAAAATTATCGGCCAAGGGCCGGTTTCTAATGGCACGAAAGGTCCTAATATTGACAAAAAAGCTGAAGTGATAGGTAAACAAAAATGGGAAACTAACGAGGTAAACATCTCAAACCCTCATAAGTAATGGGGCTAATCCTGAGGGAGAAGGGTGCCCAGACAAATCTAATACCTCCCCTTAATTCCTGCTTCCCTTCTCCCTCTTTCCCCTTCACCTCACCTCAATAATATCAACAGTCACAATATTAACCCATTCAGTGCCGGTAACATCCTTGTTATTGTATTCTGGCTTTGATTAGACTTTTATTCAGCTTAGGAAACATGTCTACCCCTTAAAAGGCTACAGACTATCTCAATGAATTCTTCTCGCTACCACATATCCTCCCTAAGCTTCATAAAATTGTCTAAATGTGGCTGAAATCAAATATGTAAAACATCACCGGTACAGAAGGGGTTAACTCAATCAGTGCGGGTGACGCCGTTAGTCCTTACATTATGGCAATCATTAGACGATTTTATGCAGCTTAGGAAGGACGTCTAGTAATCAAAGAGGTGTAGTATATCCATTAATTAACTTTCATAAATCCTTCCTAAACTGAGTAAAATCGTCTAATGAAAGCCAGAACAAAAGGAAAATAACTTACCCCGTACTGCAAGTGTTAACCCATACAATACCGGCAACGTCTTGTATATTTGATTTCAGCTAAATTTAGATGATTTTATGATGGCCGGATGACGAATGAAGAAATCTGTGATGGATGCTCGGGTGTATAGGGGTATTGGAGGGGGTCTGTCTGATCATTATGTAGTGGTAGCTAAGGTTAGGATACAAAAGAAGTGGGTGAGGAGAGCTGGAGGGAGGCGAGAGGAGGGTGGAATGGTGAGGAAGGTGGAGAGGTTGCAGGAGGAGGAAGTCAGGGAGGAGTACAGGAGAGCAGTGGAAAGACGACTAGGTGGGTTCGACCTGGAAGTTATGGAGGAAGTGGAGGAGATGAACAAGGTTTTTAAGGATGAGATCTGTGCAGCATGTGAGGAGGTGTGTGGAGTGAGGAGAAGAGGGAGGGGAGTGAAAGGTACAGCATGGTGGACAGAAGAGGTAAGAATAGCTGTGGAAGACTAGAAGAAAGCATATAGAGAGTGGTTGGGTAGTAGAGGGATGAAAATTTCGAGAGACAGAAATGAGCGAGGTATGTGGAGAGTAAGAGGGTGGTGAAGAGAGTAGTGAAGGAAAGTAAAAGAAGAGTAGATGAGGAATTTGGAAGGAATCTGAGTGTAAAATGGAGGGAGAGTAAGAAACTGTTCTGGAAAGAAGTCAAGAAAGTTAGGGAAGGTAGCAAGGGAAACAGTAAGGGTGTGAAAGATAAGAATGGGAGAATGCTAGCCGAGAAGCAAGAGAGAGTCGAAAGATGGAGGGAGTACTTCAGTGAGTTGCTAAATGTAAGGAATGAAGAGCCAGCAAACATAGCTGGATATGGTATGGGAGGGAGAAGAAGAGAAGTAGTGGAGGAGGAGGTGGGGATCAGGAGGTCAGAAGTGTGGGAAGCCATGAAAAGAGTGAAGTTGGGGAAAGCACCAGGAACAGATGGAGTGTGTGGGGAAATGTTGAGGTATGGTGGTGAGATAGTGATAGAATGGGTATGGAAAATGTGCAAGATAGCATGGGAGAAGGGGAGTGCACCCGATGACTGGAAGACTGGCATAATAGTCCCCCTATATAAGGGCAAAGGGGAAAGAGGAGTGTGTGGTAACCACAGAGGAATATGTCTTCTAAGCATAGTAGGGAAGGTATACAGTAGGGTAGTGATTGAGAGAGTGAGAGTGAGAACGGAGAAATGGATAGGCGATGAGCAGGGAGGTTTTAGGAAGGGAAGAGGATGTGTAGATCATATTTTTACCCTGAATTGTGTTGTGGAGAAGTATCTGGAGAAGAAACAAAAGGTGTATGTTGCCTTTATGGATTTGGAGAAGGCCTATGACAGAGTGGATAGAGAAGGTTTGTGGAAAGTACTTAGAATATACGAGTAGAGGGCAAGTTGCTGAAAGCAGTGAAGAGCATGTATGAGGGTGCAAAGGCGGCAGTACGTGTGGAGAGTAAGCAGAGCGAGTTCTTTGACCTGAATGTTGGTTTGAAACAGGGGTGTGTGATGTCCCCGTGGTTGTTTACTGTATATATGGATGGAGTCATGAAAGAAATACTATCAAGAGCAGTGGATGTTGCTGTATCACTGAAAAGGGAGGGAATTGAGTGGAAGCTACCTATACTGCTGTTTGCGGATGATACAGTTCTGATGAGTGATAATGAATGGGAGTTGCAGGGTCTGGTAAATGAGTTTGGAACAGTGTGCAAAAAACGGAATTTGAAGGTAAATGCGGGGAAGAGCAAGGTTATGGTCTTCGAAAGGGGTGAAGTCACAGAGTGTGAGGTGAAGCTGAACGGTCAGGCTATGGAGATCGTCAACTCTTTTAAGTATCTGGGCAGTGTGTTGAGTAAAGATGGGATTATGAATAAAGATGTGCGGGAGAGGGTACAACAGGGGAAGAGGGTTGTAGGAATGCTAAAAGCAGTAACAAGAAATAGGGTGGTCAGTATGGAAGTGAAGAAGTCCTTACATGACAGTGTGGTAATCCCGACACTGACTTACGCAAGCGAAGCATGAACGTTGGTTGAGAGACTCAGACCAAGAGTGAGAGCAGTGGAAATTAATTACTTAAGGAATGCGTGCGGAGTTACATGGAGGGATAGACAGACTAATGAGGAAGTAAGAAGGAGGTGTGGTGTGGAGGTAGATGTGCTGGAAAGTGTGAAAAGGAACAACTTGAGATGGTTCGGCCATATGGAACGTATGGAAAGCGAGAGAATGACTAAGAGGGTGTACGGGAGCGAGGTGGAGGGACAGAGAGGGAGAAGTAGACCGAATGAGAGGTGGAAGGATGGAGTGAGGAAGTACATGAACGAAGGCGGTGCTGGTTGGGGGGAGGGGCGTCGACTGACTGGGGACAGAGGTGCATGGGGGCGGTTCGTTCGTGGCCACCCCTTCGGGGATCACGGCGTCAGGCAATAGATAGATAGATAGATGTTTTGGTAACTATATAATTATACCCTCACACTTAAACACTCACTTACATTCACATTTACACTCACAACTATAGTCTATTCAAGATAAGTTGGTTAAAAATCCTGACAACAACCTCTCATAACTCAAAGAGGACTCCAGTAAATGATAATTTGCGAGTTTTGGGCTATAAGGAAGTTGGAGCTGTAAATATCAATATTCCACATAAAATACGGTTGTAGTGCATTTATAAACATATGAAATGAAATTAATCATACTTTCTAGCCATCAGAAACCTACATTAATTAGTATTGTTTGTATGTTAAATATCTTTGTTTACGGCTCCAACTTCCTTATAGCCTGTAACACGCAAGTAGTGAATTGAGATGTTTTGTTCTACCAATTGGGAATAGTCGACCAGTTAATAGGTTGGGAAATGTACAGCTCATTTGCTCTAGCCCTTTCTCAGTTACAGAGGTTAGGGGTTACAATAATTGACCACTTGCGAGTTTCAGTGCGAGTTTCAGGCTATAAGGAAGTTGGAGCCGTAAACATCGATAAAGAACGGAATTGCAATACTAATGTCTGCTGGATAGAAAGTATGATGAATGTGTGTTTTTTTTTGTAAATATAAATGTACTAAGCCCGTATCTTAGTTGGTAATTCTGCTAAATGTCGATTTGTACAGCTTCAACTTCCTTATAGCCTTAGACTTGCAAGTGTTCACAATTGGAAAGATTCGACCAGTTAATAGGTGTGGAGATTTACAACCCATTTGTTCTAGACCATTTAGAATTAAGCCGGTATCACATGAACAATTTTTCCCTCAACATTTATCTTCAACACTGGTCTGGCAGCTTATAAGGTTAACATTTAAAACATTTCTGCCACCTAAATTCATCTAGCATCAGTCTAGTTTCCGATACCAGTGCAAAGTATTCTAGAAATGTTGTCAGAATAATGTTGATCATCGAATGTTGACTATGAAAGCTCTCGTGTGATACCGGCTTAAAAGAGGTTAGGGGGTTCAATTCCTGGCTTACCTATAATGAATGAACTATACTCACTCCTTGAGCTACACCGTTCATACACAGTAAGTTATATATACAGATAAACACACACACAGTCTGTTACAGTCACACACATACTGTATACCATAGTTAGGTACGTATACAACCTGTTGAGTTTTTTTTATTGTTCTATATATTTCAGGTTTTTCTCGTTAAGTTTTTTGTAGACCCCCTTCCCCCTCATGTTTAGCCCTATTAGTATTGATATTTTAAGACGCTCACCCCATTAATTTGGCGATTTATACTTTGTCAATATTAAGACCTTTTGTGTCATTTAGGCGTCGATTTCTTCCTGGCGAGTGATAGAGATTTTAGGAGGGCCGGTATGTCTCGAAGGGGGAGGGGGGGGGGGGGGGGTTCTTGTATTTTTGTTCTTCTCTTTAATTAATTTTATTTATCTATTAACCTTGATAGGGAGCAAAAAACAAACCCTCCCCGTAACCCACTCACAGTCAGTTACTCACATAATTTGTTATACAGTCAGTTAAGCTACTCACATAATTTGTTATACACAGTCAGTCAGTCAGTCAGTCACACATAAGTTCATAGTCAGTCAGTCACGCACACACTCAGTCATACAATCAAATTCAATCAGTCAGTTACGAAGTAAAGGCACATATAGTCAGTCAGTCAGTCACGCACACACCCAATCATACAATCACATTCAATCAGTCAGTTACGAAGTAAAGGCACATATAGTCAGTCAGTCAAACCCAGTCAGTCAGTCACGCACACACCCAATCATACAATCACATTCAATCAGTCAGTTACACAGAGAGTTACACCCAATCAGTCAGTCAAACTCAGTCAGTCAGTTACGGACACACTCAGTCACACACACCAGGTCAGTCACACATACAGTCACACCTAATCAGTCAGTCACACACACAGTCAGTCACGCTGAGTAAATCACGTAAGTTACATAGTCATTAACATACACAGTCAGTCACATACAGTCATTCACTGACACAGTTACTCTCACAGTCAATCACACATACAGTAATTCAGTCACACAGTAAGTCAATTACAGTAATTTACAGTCAGTCTGTCTCAGTAGTTCAGTCAGTCATCGTCAGTCAGTTACAGTCAGTTAGTCAGTCACCCAGTAATCCACACTAATTAATAGTTAATACAAATAATAAAATAGTCCACACGCACAGTTCTATACAAATAAATAATACTCATCTTCAATATTATCTTAAGAAAATAATAATAATACGTTATAAATTATATATGACCAATCAACAATAATGATATGATCAATAACAATACAACTGTCAACTGGTAAACAGAAATTAAATACATATAAATAATAAAAGAAGATTAATGAATATATACAAAAGTTCAATCCAGACCTTGCACGAGTGGGTGGTAGGGTAGGTATGGAGAGGGGGTGGTTTGAGAGAGAACTTGGCTCTGGCCCTCTGGTTGCCCGCCCGTCAGCCCAAAATCACGCCCTCAAATATTGCAGCTAGGAATTTCTAACCTGCGGCAAACGATTTACCGCAACATTTAACCCCTACTTGCTCATTGAAATGCTCAGAATTTATATAAGAATTTTAATATCAGCCTCAAAATCCGTCTAGTTTAGCTGCAAATCACATTGTTCTATGTAAAATTTGACATGTCCGTAACTTTTGAATTTTTTGAGCTAGGGGGTTGAAATTTGGACACAAGATACATCAATATCTTTTGAGAAAACGAGTCCTTCACTTTTTCGATGTTTTTTTTATAATGAAGTTATTGGACGTTAAACACTATTTATTTAATTAAATACCTGTAGATCGATAAATTACGTATATATAATTTCTTAGTTATTAAGCAATGTATTTATGTTAAATAAACTACTTGCATATTACTAATATATAATATATTTGTAGCGGGTATGAATTAAATAAGCACAATATACACCCTAAGTACTCATACATTTGTTACACAGCATAGTGAGTCAGTCACACTTTATGTCACATGCTTAGTTATAAACCCAAAATTAGTCACACGTAATCAGTTTGGCATTAACTGTGTTGGTGGTGTAATGGTTTACAGTAGATGCTTACGTTCTGGGTGTGGTGTCCCGAGTTCGAATCCCTGGAGGACCATATGCTTTCATTCATTTATTCAAGTGCATTGAAGATTGTAATGGAGGATTAATGTTAAGAACGGGGTGTTACTTAATTCAAGTTACACGTTTATTTAACAATCCTATAGTCCGTTCATTATATGTTGGGCAGAAATCATACCCTCTAACTTCTGTGACTCAAAAAGGGCTAGAGCAAATGAGCTGTCAATTTGTACACATATTCCCTAGCCAAGTCTTCCTATTTAATATGGCCCCTTCATCATTGACGACTTCGCCTATTAACATTAATAGTCTCCATTCAACATCCTGCGCCAGCAATTTGAATAACCCGCGCGGAAGATCATGGAGTACTCATCACAAATGCACGCCTAATTCCCTTATGGGATCGTCATTTTGATTGGGTTCCCTACAGAAAAAAACTCTGTAAAAAGTAAAAAAGAAAAGATAATTAATATACAATATATATAATATATTAGTTTTGCTTCTAATTATCTTCATTAATATCTGTTATCATATGACTTGCCATATACGTGGATTTCTCATGTTTTGCTTCCCCGATACCAGGCCCCCTAGCGGCCATCCTCGTTCTTCCTTCTTCCGCGCCCCTCCCGATCACAGGGCTTGCACCGTGTCCGCTTTATTCGATGTTCGCAGAGCTTCTAGTGAGTCCTTACTCATTTGTATATATCTGTGTTGCAGTAACAAGGTTTAGATTAGCTAGCACGGCTGCCAGATTGGTCGGAAAAGTGTGTTAAAATAGGGTACCATTGTCACAGGCGTCCAGGAGTCCCGGATGGGTGGACCGCGTGTGTTGTTTTATTTGTGTATGACGCCTTAGCTGTTGTGTTTACTTAGCTAGAAGGTAGCCACGCTACAAGGCATGATACAGACTGTCATTATTGAGGATAGTACATGCCGCTGTCTACAATTATCAGCAAATGCTCTGGTTTAAGGGTGTCTGCACGTGGTGCTCCACCTTCCAGGGTTCGTGTTTTGCTTAGGCCCCTTGATAAGGCCTCCCTCTTCATGGTGCGGCTGCGGTTCTCGAGCGTCTTCGGCTGGGATCTCTTCAGTTAACGTGGTCGTCATAATTAGGAGTCTCCATCATATGCTACAGGTAATTTAGGTGTCTAAATTTTTCTGTTGTTACGTTGTTTTCCCCCTGTGTTGGTTCTGGCATGCGAGCTCGAACCCTTGGGGCATGGGAGACGTCCCTATATGTCATGATGCATTTTATTTTATGTGTGTGGGACTGCAGGAAAAGGGCTGTGCCATCCCTGTTTCCCGGCAGTTTTTGTCTGTTCCGGCGGGCCCGTGCGTTGGGTCCAAGTAATCCGCCTCTGGCGGATAGGAACATTCAGAAAATCCCGGCGTGGTTTGGCTGAACAACACTCTCCCGGCGGAATTGCATTCCTACCAGGGCCACCATCTCGGCTCGCCGAGGGAACTCACCCTGTCTGGCCTAGTGACACGTAACGACTTCATCGCCCGCGGCGACATCAGTCAAGTGTTCACTACGTGATATATTAGTTTTGCAAACTGGTTAGATACAGTCACAACTTAATAATGTCAAGGTACCTGTGACGCTTGTCACAAGTAAGTTTGTGAGAAACTCAGCTAGACAGATCCGGCGGAAGCTTTGAATAGTTGTGCACTTTTCACTAAGTTTCCGGCGGTTATGAGATAGGATGTATAATACCTCGCAGGATATCCTTATGAGCATTGATTCCTGGCAAATTTCTTTCCAGGCCCCCAGACTACTTCTCCGGCGAAGTTGGCCATCGGATCCCGACGGAGGAGCGAACCCTCTCTTTGAACGGCACTATGCCCAGATTTGGTCTTTGTGCTACACCCACTTGTTCCCTCTTACCAGTGTTTGCTCATACTTTCTGCACTAAATGTGTCAAGTGTCTCGATCGCTCACGCGGCGTGTGGTTGTCAAAAAAGTGCGACGTTTGTTCAGAATTAAAGTCCGCCTTGTTAGCTAAAACAGACCTTTCATGTTTGGCGGCTTTACATGAAGTTAAAGCGACATTCAATACATACGCTAAAGATATTGCCCATAAGGCCCTCCAGTGTGATGACTAGGTCCTATGGGAAAAGCTTATTATAAAGTCACCTTTAGTAAAACCCGGTCCCTCTACAGCGGTCAGACCTAAGGTCAAAACTAAAGCCATAAGCAAAGAATATATCAATAGTAGTAGTGAGAGCGACGTCACAGAGGTCCCCTCCTCGGCCCGTGCCATGCGGCGGAAGTCGAAGTCCAGATCGAAGTCCCCACGGCAACTCGTTCACCACTCTACCTCGGACTCTTTGAGGTCGCACAAACGCCGACGAGAAGAGTATACCTCTTCAAGCAGCCGGCGGGAGATCCCCAACTGTCACTGCCCTCTGACTCTCAGACACCCACTACTAGTGGAGAACATTCTAGGCATGTAACTTCTGATGTAACGTTTGCAATACCAAAATTATCTCTAGTTCCCCGGGGTGTGAAATCAACAGGCCATAGTAGGGTACTGGCCGATCAATTTAGGGGTTGTCCGGCGGAGGCACAAATTATCTCTCCGATGGATCAGGACCCCCAGCCCTTGGCGGCAGGAGTTTACTGGCGCCATCCAGAACCTTCACTCAATGTCACTCTAGAACAGACTGATAATAGCAACACCACCGTGTTGCCATCTTCGGTGCCTGATTTGTCTTGGCCCCCTAGGGATCACGAGGATTCTCAAGAGTTAGGATCACATGAACTCTTGGAGCAGAGTGAGGAGCCGGCGGATCCTATGTTCTCCCTGGCTCCTCAGTCACTTCCAAGTAATTATTCTGAAGCTAGTTCAAATTCATCCAAAGATCCCTCACGACAATGGATGACTTCGGACCAGGTAAATGACTTATTACATAAGGTGTTACAGCAGTACCAACTCCATGCCTCGTCAGATCAGCCAGTTATTACCTCAACTGGTCCCGCTAGTACTTCTGTAGTGAGACCATTAGATCTTCCGTCAATTTTGACGTCATCCCCAACCCCAGTGGTGGCAACGACCCCAGGTCCTGTGGGACCGGCGGCGTTAGCTATGTCCAACCTGAGGTTGATTACTGACGTTCAACCGCCCCATTAGACAAGTTACCGGTGAGGAAAGGCCCTATGCCTCTCCTCTTTGGTGCTGATTCCTCGTGGGTACCTGTAGTACCAGAGAATCCTCTTAAAGCTCAACCATCTATGTCAGGAAACCCTTCAGTCCCCATAGAATGGTCCATAGAGATCAATAAGAATCGAAAATTTAGGGCTAAAGACGAGACAGGGAGGGTGCTAGATGTTCTTATTAAAGGTGTACCTAGTCCCCTTAATCCAGCATATTTTGTGTATTCAGCTGCTCCGCCAGTCCCTTCCGCCGCTTCTGCACGACTTTTCGCTGACTGGTCGAAGGCTGATGGCATCAATGATGTCAAGGCATTAAATGCTATTACGCCGGAGTTGGCTACAACCCCGGCTCTGGACCAAGCTCAGAACCCGGTCCTGCAGATGCGGAAAGTGGGAGCCGGCCCGTGGTTGGATTGGGAACTTGAGGCCCAGGTATTTGCCACTACTATTACATCCAAAGTGTCACATCAAATTCCCAAAGAGAATCACACTTATTTTTCTCTACCAGTGTCCAAAGCAGAAGGGGTACCACCAGCCTTACTAACTTTTCTAGCGGCCCCCAAAGTATCATTGCATGCCTTAGATGACCCCTTTTCTCCACCACCACCGGCTCACTTGGAGCGAGATTTTAGGTTACGAAATAAGGCTTACCGGATGTTCTCCCAATATTTGGTGAGCCATCAAGTAGCCGCCTCTCTAGCACGTACGATCTCGGCCGTCACTGACCCCCAAATTCGGAGAGCCATGGAGCTGTCTCGTAGACTGTCACTTCAAAATGCCATTCAGTCCCTAGGCGACATTAGAATTACGATTTTGGAGGCGGTACAAGCTCGCCAAGACTTGAGAGTGCATCTGGTAGAGAAGTTGCCGGCGGACATAGGTCGCCGGGTGACTCTATCCCCGGTGCTTACGGCCACCCTTCTTAACACTGAAACTTGGAGCTTAGTATTTAATTTGGTAAGCGGTTGGAAACGGGTTACCTCCCAAGCGAGGAAGGACCCCCCATGAAACCCTTTCAGAAATGAAGGGGCGGTCACAAGCAGTACCAACCAGATCCTAAACAGTCATCTCGAGACCCCAGACTACCCCCTCAGCAGGGAGGTTCTCAGTACAAAACCAAACAAGCTAAGCCTCACGGGTATAAAGGTAAGACCCCATATAAAGGTCATCCGAACACTGCACAAGCCAAAACTAGTCAAGCGTCCGATGCCAACACACCTCCCCCTCCAAAAAAACTAACCACTCATCCTCCCCACATCCTGGAGTCGAGCTCAAAGACCCGGGATTGGGAAGTTGCCGTGACGGACGATCCCCGGTTGCACCTGGGGTCGTTCCGTTCATTCCGCTCAGCCTGGCCCAAGCATACCTGGGCCAGAAAAGTAGTGAGCAAAGGAATTACCTGGCGATGGCTCCAGCGGCCCCGACTGCGTCAGCCGCAGGAGTATACCCCAGTGTCTCAGGAGGAGGAGGCCGTAGTACAAGAAATGATTGCCAAACGAGTCTTTATTCCAGTCAATGCATCCCAACTAGTTTTCACGTCACACCTCTTTTTAGTGCTAAAAAGGGACAGTGTGCAGATGCGACCAGTTCTAGATCTCTCGCAACTGAACAAATTTATAGAGAATTCACCCTTCAGGAAGCTGATGATACAGCAACTCAGACTCGCACTCCCGCCACAAGGTTGGATGTGTTCGATCGAGCTCAAAGATGCCTATTGGCATGTCCCTATAAACAAGAGGTTCCAAAAGTTTCTCGCTTTGAGAATCCGGCAAGAGACTTACGTCTGTCAAAGGATGCCATTCGGGCTGAACCTAGCACCAAGAGTTTTCACCAAGCTTGTCAGGCAAGCCCTTTTACCCCTATTAGTTCAAGGCATACAGGTGTTTTGGTATCTGGACGATTGGCTAGTAGTGGCAAACTCGTTAGAATTATGTCAGGATCATGTCAACCGAGTGTTAGCTCATGTACAAGCCCTAGGGTTCAAGGTGAACTTGGCAAAGTCACACCTTGTCCCCTCAAGGACGATTCAGTGGATAGGGCTGATCTGGGATACCGCCGCTCTGACTCTTACACAGAGTGCGGACAACCGCAACAGGTTTCGAAGGAAACTGTTCCGGTTCCTCCACAGTCTGGATACGACCAGGAAAACGTGGGATTCCCTGATCGGTTCTCTCAACTTGATACAATTAACTGTCAAACTAGGCCGACTGAAAACCAAGCGATTAATCCTGGAAGGCAACAAAGTGTTTCCTCTCTTGCCGGAGAAGAAATTATGGCCAATTCCTCCATTAATCCACAACTTGCTCTCGGCCTGGACTAAGGACGAAGTCCTCTACTCAGTGATGTCATGGGTTTCTCCCCCACCTACGGTTTGGATAGACACGGACGCCTCGGGGTCCCTGGGGTGGGGATATCAATCAAGTCTAGGCCACCAGGGACAAGGCATTTGGGGGGCAAACAGTCAGTCACATATCAACAAGCAGGAGCTTTTAGTTCCCCTGTTCTTTCTCCAAACTCACGACACGACTTTGAAGAACAAATCAATAGCATTCAGAATGGACAATCAAACTGCGGTTTTTTGCATTCAGAATCAAGGCTCAGTGAGGTCACGAGAGTTGTTGAGAGTTTCAAAACAAATTTTTACCCTAGCAGACTCGCTAGGGATTCATCTGCATGCCACATACCTCCCCGGCGTAGCGAACGTCTGGGCAGACGCTCTCTCTCGCCGGCGAAGTACTTTAGTAGAATGGTCAATCAAACAGGCGATCTTCAACAAGATAATTGCAAAGCCGGCCCGTCCACAAGTAGACTTGTTTGCGTCAACGCAGAACCACAGACTGACACTCTTTCTGACCCGTCACGGGGTAACCCAGGCGGGGGGACCCGATGCATTGCTGGTGGACTGGAACAAGTGGACCTCGATCTATCTGTTTCCGCCACCAGACTCTGTGTTAATGTGCAAGGTCATTCACAAACTAAGGGATTACCGGGGCCGAGTAGCGCTGATCGCGCTGCTCTGGCCGGCTCAGATATGGTACCACCAATTTCAACAGTGGTGTCGGACCCCGGTGTCCCTCCCGGCCTCCGCCTTCCACTAGGAAGTGATTGGCAACCTTCGGACCTCTCTCAGTTTTGCCTTATGGATATTTTCTCTGCCAAATGGCTAAATAAATTTGGGCCTAGTGTCACTCAAAAGCTCTTGAATCAGTACACCCCGCCTACCAGGAGACAATATCAATCACATTGGAAAACATTTACAACCTGGATTGTGGAATCGAGGCAGACGACTGCTTCGACAGCCTTAGTATTCAAGTACTTAGATTATCTGTTTGAGCAGAAACATTTTTCGGTTGTAACGTTAAAGAATCATATGTCGGCCATTAGGAACCCCTTCCTTGATCTCGGACCCTCTTCCTTTCCATACCGCAGGCGGAGGAGAAAGGTTTTATGAGGGCATGTTTCAAACTTCGTCCTCCTCCTCGCCAGCTCATGCCCACCTGGTCCCTTGATATAGCTTTGGAATTGCTACAATCCCGCAAGTATAATCATGCGCCGGACTTTGACTCACTTTTTAAGAAAGCTTTTTTTCTCATGGCACTTGCCACTGGACACCGGGTATCAGAGCTGGCGGCGATGAGCAACGAACCAAACTGTCTCAGGTTTGGGAGACTGCACGACCATGTGCAAATCGCGCCGTCTCCCTCATTTATTGCAAAAAATGAACATTCAGACCATGTCTTTTCTGAATTTTCAGTCCCGGCCCTCAAGAGGGGCCTCATTCATCACATGTTATGTCCTGTGCTAGCGCTCACAAAGTTTATGAGGGCTGCGCAACCTCGCCAACCAGGTGCTTTATGGGTGAACCGAACAGGTACTCGTGCTACGAAACGGAAGTTAGCTTCATTAATAGTAGACATTATTAAGGAAAGCAACCCCGGCGTGTTAGGTCGGGCTCACGACATCAGGAAGTGGGCGGTGTCTCTCAGATTTTTACAAAATTTTTCAATTGAGGATATTGATAAGACCCAACTTTGGGCTTCTAACCATGCATTCCTGACACGCTACCTGTCGGTCGCTCTAGATAAACCAAAGCGTACTTGTGTAGCTTTACGGCAACGGGTAGAGTAGGTAGTATGTTTTTTATTAATTTATTGTTAAAAAGGGGGGGGGGGGGCGGCTGTGCGGAATAAGGCCATATCCCCTCTGTACCCTTGGAGATTGTGATATATCACGAGCTGTGATAGGACGAGTTCTACAGTCCAGTATTTAGTCGTGTTTAATTTTAAGAGAGTTTTCACATAGTTGCAACTATTGCAGGGTCTCGTTCGGTGGGACACAGATGTGTCATACTCTTTCAAGCATAAGGTCGCCTGCAACGACCTTACCATGAGCAAGCAGTTTCTTAATGCCACGCACTGCTATCAAACCTTTTATACCTTTTTTATATTTTGTATTGTATACAATACAAATCTTAAGAATTTTTTTATTCGGATTTTCTTCCCTAAGGTTAGGATATTTTACGAATGTCCCACCTCCAGTCTTGATATTCAGGCGAAGTCGTCAATGATGAAGGGGCCCTATTAAATTATAGGTTTGATTCCCGAAGGGAAGTAGAGAAAACCTAATATTTAGTAGGGCCCCGTAATCATTGACGACTCGGGCCCTCCCAACCATCCCACTTCCCATTCGTTGATTTCCATAGTTTTTTCTTGGTATATCAATGAAGAACGAGGATGGCCGCTAGGGGGCCTGGTATCGGGGAAGCAAAACATGAGAAATCCACGTATATGGCAAGTCATATGATAACAGATATTAAATTATTTTATTTTATTTTTTTTTTACAGAGTTTTTTTCTGTAGGGTACCCAATCAAAATGACGATCCCATAAGGGAATTAGGTGTGCACTTGTGATGAGTACTCCATGATCTTCCGCGCGGGTTATTCAAATTGCTGGCGCAGGATGTTGAATGGAGACTATTTATGTTAATAGGCGAAGTCGTCAATGATTACGGGGCCCTACTAAATATTAAGTTTTCTCTACTTCCCTTCGGGAATCAAACCTATAATTTGGTATAAATATTAGCTCGATTACTCTAGGCCTTTTTGAGTTATGAAAGGTTAGGGGTTACAATTTCTACCCAAACTGGAATGAACGGACTCTAGTTATGAACACACAGCAGTATATACCTAGTCACATTTCCATCTTGCTATCATTAGACGATTTTAGTGATATTAAATTGATAATTCTTGCCTCTTCGATTCACAGAGATACTTCCTAAGCTAAATACAGTTGTCTGTTGTCAACCTGAATTAATGAAAGAAAGGCATCCATGTGAAAAAATATAATTCCGTACCACATGCAACTTTATTTTTCCACGACTTAACTTGGGAACGATTGCAGACACCAATCGAGTAGGGCAATACCCCAGGGAGGCCTCATAAGAATGTGATAAGGAGTTGCTGGAACTCCTGTTTCATTTGTCTGGCTTCCCTCACTGTTTCTGTAATTTGTCTCACCTACACAGAGAGAAATCCAGCTGGCTCTCACAAACACCTCCTATTAATTTAACTACACTAAACAAGTACATCACACTTCTTTCCAATACACACACAACATATAATATACTAGCAACTATCACTCTTTTAACCCTCCTGGCCCGGGCAGGCTCTCCTAATGACGGAGCTCGTATCCGGGCGATCTGGTCGAATATCAACAAAAGTAAACTAAGGCTAATCTCGCTTAATATATTACCTACATTAATCAAACATATATAGAAATGAGCGCCTTACCTTCCTGCGTAGAATGGCGTTGAGTAGAGCTCTCTAGCTCAACTGGTTCTGGAGTGATGGTGATGGAAGTGGAGGTAACTTTTGCCGCGTATTTACCTCGGCACATCCGAACACTCAACCGCGGCCCCGGCTACGACGCCCAGTTGCACTCGTCGCTCCACCCGCTATTATGCCGGGAAGCGATTTGCTAGTGTTTTATTGGTTATTCTGTCATTTATTATAGTTATTATGTTATTTTCACTCAATAAAGTTATTTATATGAACTTATTTGTGTCTTCGTCACTTATTACTTCGTTTTATTATTATTATTATGATTATTAGTGTCACTTTCACTGGACTTTGATAATTGGTAGTGTCATTTCCCCTTTTATGTATTGTTAGGTAAGCTAATAATAATCACATAATTAAGCATCTTGAGAATAATAAATTAATCAGTGATAGGCAATATGGTTTTAGACGATGTCGATCAACTGCAGACATGCTTTGCCTTCTTACGCATCAAATCAACCAAGCTACAGACCAACATGGTGAAACACATACAATAGCACTGGATATATCAAAGGCATTTGATAGAGTCTGGCATCAATCCTTATTGTCGAAGATGTCACACTACGGCCTTGCATCATTAGTTCCACTAATTTCTTCTTATCTTCATAACAGAAAAATATGTGTAATGGTAGATGGCCTTTATTCTCAATTTCACTCAATAAATGCTGGTGTTCCCCAGGGATCAGTTTTGGCCCCAATTCTGTTCCTCATTCATATCAATGATCTCATATCTACCACTCATAATCCAATACATTCCTACGCAGATGACTCAACACTCCACAGTTCCTTCACATTTACCAATTCTTTCACCCAACCCGATCTTATAAATTCAAAAATAAACACTGCAATTTCTCTGAACCAGGACCTTTCTAGAATTAATGGATGGGGACAAAAGAATCTAGTTTCCTTTAATGCACAGAAAACCAAGTACATTCAATTTTCTAACCGACAGAATCTCACTGACTCCCATATATTTTTTAATGATGTAAATATTCCCACTTCCCCTAGTATTGACATTCTCGGTGTAACATTAACTACTAACTTGAGCTGGACACATTATGTTAGAAGCATTGCTAAGAATGCCTCTAAAAAACTGGGACTCCTGTACAGAGTTCGAGAATTCTTCACTGACGAGCAGTTGGCCGTGATATATAAAAGTCATGTGCGTTCTCAGATGGATTACTGTTCACCTCTGTGGGGTGGAAGTGGAGTGGTTGCATTGAGGCAGTTGGACAAAATTCAAAATAAAGCTATTAGATTAATCAATAACCCTGCAATCACACAGGACCTTCCTACATTATCCATACGAAGAAACGTTGCATCCCTTGCATTATTCTACATATATTTTCACAGCAATTGTTCCGAGGAACTTGCTTCAATTGTGCCGCCTCTCCACATCTTTCCCCGTAGAACTAGGGCAGCTGAGAGCGCCCATGAATTTACACTTTCTCCTCCACAATGCAGAACTTCTGCTTATCAGAATTCATTTATCCCCAGAGCTACTACTCTTTGGAATTCACTTCCCTCGAATTGCTTTCCACAAACTTACAATCTACAAATGTTTAAATCCAGTTGTTACAAACTTTTTATGAATGGAGGATGCCTTTAGGCACATGGACCTTTTTGTTTTATCTGTGTTTTTCCTTCCTCCGTTCATTGTCTCTTAAAAAAAAAAAAAAAAAAATATAGTGTCACTGTCACTTATTCATTTTGTTATGAAGGCACTTATTATTACTTGTGTGTGTCTCTTTCACTTATACTTAGTTTTATTATTATTATACTGTCACTTTGACTGGCCTAGGCTTATTGAGTGTCATTTGCACTAATTTATTGTTAGAAATATATATTTTAGTGTCACTTTCACTTGTTCATATTGTTATTGAAGGCACTTATTATTACTTATGTGTCCTTTTCACTTATACTTAGTTATATTATTATTCTTAGCCTACAGTTGAGTGTCACTTTCACTGTTGTCACTTCCACTTCAAAAGTTTGTTAGAGTGTGGAAGTCGTTGAAGCAGGTGCCAGCACACAGTCCAACTTGACACTCGAGGCATTCCCAAGTGGTTTTTGTGGGTTTGCGGGGTCTGCGAGTTGTGTGGCTGCACACATGGCACCTCTTCTGACTCCTAGCATTACTACCTGGTGCTTTGAAAGGAAGGGCGCTGAGCTGGTGCTTCCTGAAGAATTCAGCACACCCCGTTCTGTCAAGCTGGCCTGGTCCTTGTATTGGCCTGCCTGGTGTACCCGCATGTTTAGCCAGGAGCTCAAGTAGCACCTGCTTGTGGAACTTCCGCAGGGACTTGTACTTCTTGGCTCCTGGAGTCCTCAGACGGTAGATGTTGTAGGCATTGAGGATCGACATATCTACCGTATGCAGGATAAACTTCTTGTACCACCTGCAAGATGTTCGCAGGCAGTTGATGCATGTCGGACTTGTCAACGAGGCGCATGTTGATGTTATAATCCAGGACAGCAGCTGGTTTTTGGACGGGGTTCTTGGTTGTTTGGTCCACCTTCCCTGTGGCGACCATCTGGGCCTTGTGGCATGTGGTGAGGAGGTTGACCTTGTGCTGGTCATGCCAGTGGATGGAGAGGATGGGGCCACTCTTCTTGTGGAAGATGTCCGCCTTCTTCGTCTTGGTTGGGTAGCCTGGCATGCCCTTCCTTTTGCCCTTGACTGTGCCGACAGTTCCGGTCTTGCGGTCATGGAGGTACTTGGTCAGGAGAGGCGACGTGTAATAATTATCTGTGTAGAGGATGTGGTTATTATTGAAGTGCCTCTCCATCATCTTCTTCACTACAGCGCCACCAAAACCAATGAGAGGGTCAGTCACAACTTCTCCAGCCTTGCCGCTGTAGACTATAAAGTCCAGCACATACCCCGTCAAGCAGTCGCAGAGGACGAAGAGCTTGATGCCGAAGCGGTGTCTCTTGGACGGGATATACTGTCGGAAGTGCAGCCTACCACGGAACAGGACCAGAGAATCGTCGAGGCACATCTTCTGGAAAGGAATCAGGTATGTGGTGAACCGATGACGTATCATGTCATACAGCTTCCTGATCTTCCATAATGAGTCGGGAAGGTGGACTGCCATGTTGTTTGTCAGGTGGAGATAGAAGAGGATGTCGAAGTACCTGTCCCTGGACATGTATTTGCCAAATGATGGAGTCGTTATGATGTCGCCAGTGATCCAGTAGTCAGCCAGAACGTGCTTCCTTATATGAGTCATCAGCATTGTGAGTGCCAAGAACACATATAGTTCTGCCACAGTGAGAGCTCTCCATGCCACCATCTTGGCACTGGTCTTCCTCCCAAGAAAGTTGGCACAGATAGCATGGTGGTGATTTGTCTCTTTGACGAGGTATTCCATGACTTCATTGTCATAGAAGCCACAGAAAAGTTTACTGGGGGTAGCATCTGGGCCACAGGGATATGCTGGTGACACCCCAGAACCCATCTGTACCTCGTCAAAGGCAGGACAATCTGGCTCAAAATCAGCTCCATCTGTCCACACAAACAGGTTGGATGCTGATGCTCGAGGTCGTGCTGCAGCAGGCACACGCCCTGGACGCCCTGGCACACGCCCTTGGCCACGCAGACGCCCAGGCGGACGCCCTGCACACCCACGCCCAGGCCCAGGCCCAGGGGCAGCGGCGTCGGCAGGCTGACCACGTCCACGACCTCGCCCTCTCGCTCGATTTGTCGGCACATCCTCTTCCTCTTCCTGTTCCTGTTCCTGTTCCTCTTCCTCCTCAGGCGACGTCAGGTCATCTGGGGCAATGTTGGGGTCGTCAGCATCCTCTTCAGGAGACAATTCTGGTGAAGAAGTGACCGGGCGTCGGCGGTGTGTTGAGGCCTGTGGCACATCACCAATACCACTTGAAGAGGCCCTTTGGTCATCCTGAACGAGAGATGAAGGCGAGGGCTGTGGGTGACCCACGCGGCGTCCCGTGTCAAGGCGTCGGGACAATGGAATGCGGGTGGTTGATAGGCCAGGGTCGGCGTCATTATCGCTATCTTCAGCTTCCCTATGCTTTTCTGCGGCTGTCCTGCGTGCTTTTTTAGCTGCACTTTTGATCAATGATTGTTTGTAGAAATATTTGCCCACTTTCAAGGGCGTACGGGCAGGCAAAGGGGAAGGTCCTGGGCTGGGCCTAGGCTGACCTAGCAAAGATGGTGAGGGGGTAGGCCTAGGTTCTAGCACACTGGGAAGCTCAATGGCACCTTCCTGAAACACTTCCACATCAGGATCATCACTACTGTCTCCCCCCTCAAATAAATCGACATTATCGTCGTCTCCAAAGCCCACGAAATCGTCTTCACTTTCACTTATAAATTGTACCTTGTCCACCAAGCATTCGCCACTGCTCTCTTCATCACTTTCAAAAAGTTGTCGCTGTATAGCGCTATCACTCAACAAACGCTTAACTTTCTTTTGTTGAGCTCTCTTCTCGGTTGCAACAGGCGTTGAAGTTGCGAGTGGGGTAGCACTGGGGCCCGCGGGAGGTTGCAACGAATCGGACACGTCGGAAAACATTTTTTCAGTATTACTCGCTATGGCGGCCACGTACGAACTGATAACACTAGTAGTTGAGGCTTGGTGGCGCTGCGGTCGCTCCTACCATGCCAAAATTGGCCGCGCAAATTTTGAAGCACGCTTTCAAGCACAAGGATTTTAAAATGACACCCGGGTTCCGGCCCTTTTGTTTTGGTGTAATTTTAAAATGACACCCGGGCTGGAAGGGTTAACTCAGGGAGAGACACTTGTTACAGGTAGCTTTTCATTTTGTCTCTTTCATACCCATATGGGAAAAAAACTGGCAGCATCTAAAATACACCTATAGATGAATGTTGTGGCTTATAATATGCTGCCTCCACTCTATAGATATATTAACCCCTTATAATATGCTGCCTCCACTCTATAGATATATTAACCCCTTATAATATGCTGCCTCCACTCTATAGATATATTAACCCCTTATAATATGCTGCCTCCACTCTATAGATATATTAACCCCTTATAATATGCTGCCTCCACTCTATAGATATATTAACCCCTTATAATATGCTGCCTCCACTCTATAGATATATTAACCCCTTATAATATGCTGCCTCCACTCTATAGATATATTAACCCCTTATAATATGCTGCCTCCACTCTATAGATATATTAACCCCTTATAATATGCTGCCTCCACTCTATAGATATATTAACCCCTTATAATATGCTGCCTCCACTCTATAGATATATTAACCCCTTATAATATGCTGCCTCCACTCTATAGATATATTAACCCCTTATAATATGCTGCCTCCACTCTATAGATATATTAACCCCTTATAATATGCTGCCTCCACTCTATAGATATATTAACCCCTTATAATATGCTGCTTCCACTCTATAGATATATTAACCCCTTATAATATGCTGCCTCCACTCTATAGATATATTAACCCCTTATAATATGCTGCCTCCACTCTATAGATATATTAACCCCTTATAATATGCTGCCTCCACTCTATAGATATATTAACCCCTTATAATATGCTGCCTCCACTCTATAGATATATTAACCCCTTATAATATGCTGCCTCCACTCTATAGATATATTAACCCCTTATAATATGCTGCCTCCACTCTATAGATATATTAACCCCTTATAATATGCTGCCTCCACTCTATAGATATATTAACCCCTTATAATATGCTGCCTCCACTCTATAGATATATTAACCCCTTATAATATGCTGC